>JAPQRN010000017.1:73209-105019 GCA_037367275.1 Coranthus polyacanthus | reverse complement strand
CTGGACCGACAGAGGCTGGACCGACAGAGGCTGGACCGGCGAGGCATCACGGGTCGTGTTGTTCTGCTGCTGGGGAGGGTCAGAGGTCACCACGGCCTCCTGGATGAAGGTGGGATCGGTGTGTAATCTCAAACCCAGAGAGCGTCTGCTGCTGAGACGATTTGAGGGTCGAGGACACCCAAAGGGCTGCTGGGTAGGATTAGGGTTCACACTGGTGGATGTTTCTACCATAGAGAGCTGTAAAGATGGATAGGCATGTATAAAAACAGGTCCCTTATTTAAAATAATAGAGCCTCAACACTTCACTAACTGAATAAAATAAGTACATATTATGCTATGTTGATAATGGATTCATCTTTTCACAGGAGTTTCCACGGAGCAGCCAGTCAGAGGGAAAACGACACAGATTCCATCATTTACACTGATCAGATGTGAAGACGTATGTATATCAAAAAGTCCACTGAGTATCTTTGATTTGCTGCTTGAATAAAAAGGGATTTTAATACATCTCTCCGACTGCATGGAAACATATCCTGGATTTTATGGATTATTTTAACTGAAGAAACAATAAGTAAAGAAAATAATTATTTGCAGATTCATTGATAATGAAAGTGAACAGCTCAACCAATCCAAGTTCTAAATGCTGACTTTTTATTGTGATTCATTTATAGAGTGGGTTTTCCTCAGTCTTGCAGTCTCACCCTCTCGGACGTTTGGGATGTTTTCTGGATGGGAAAACCTCCACACGCCTCCAGATCCTGGTTCACTTTCTCCAACATAGATCTAATGCTCAGTATGTCCTCCTCCTGCTTCCTCAGCAGCTTCTCCTCTTTAAGCAAAACAACAAAATGACGTCAGAACAAAATTAACGACTCACTGAATTAAAATCAAACATCACTGGGATTGTGAGATTTCTAAACCGTTGTCGTACTCATTGTCCTGAGCTCCTCCTCCTGCAGCTTATGGAAGTATCTTTCAGCTCGAACCTCCTCAAAACACAACTCAGACCCTTCACACACCAGATCGTCCTTATTGTACGCCGGCACAGTCTGAACGTTGGAGCTGGAGGGAATCATCCCGGAAGTCTCAGAGCGGGACACTCTGCGGAAGAAAAGACAGGAAAAACAGAACGGATTTCTGTTTCAGTGACTCGGATACAACGGCATGTGTCTCTATATGAAAACTATGAAGTTAAAGAAATACAATTCTCTGTTGTGTTGGTAAACAGAACTGTTCCAACTCCGCCCCCTCTCCACTCAGCCAATAAGGGACAGAGACAGCAGCGTAGGGAGAAAAAAAGAATTGAAATAGAAAAATAAAACGATAGTCCTGATTCTGTCACAGCGGTTATGCTCTAAAAACACAAACAAATACAGCCACACCTTCGCAAAACTCTACAGGGGCTCTGTGCTGTGTGATGCTGTGATTGGCTGGAGATACAAACTCACTTCCTGAAGCCACACTGACAGAGGGTCAGAAATGATAGCGTTTTTTAAGGAAAATGTTACATACTTTGCCTTTAAATTTAACAATAAATAGCTAAAAATCACACCTAATTTGTAACAGGTAAAACTGTAGGTTTTGTCTCACCAGTTGAACATCATCTGACACCTCGTAAATCGCTACGCAGGAAAAACACGGTTACATAAGCCTGTTTTCAACGTGCTCCATCCTGTCTTTACTATCAACAAATCCACCAGCATCAGAAACGAGCCACGAGGTGTCGATAAACAACAAACAGGTGAGCGGTCGCAGAGCCAACACAGAACTACACACAGAAACGAAGACCAGTAAGTCACTTACATTATGGTGGTTTTATGTTCTGCTGGTTTGGGTGGACAGTCCACGGAGACCTGGAACGGAGGACAAATATCTGTTAATAGTGAAAAGCACACATTGACAAGTTTAGAATTATGATGAGGATAACAGACACACATACACACCTTGCTCTGAGGAGCCAGTTCTCTTTGTGTCGACATCTGATTGGTTAAATGGGAGTTCTGTAAAGGGTTTCGGCCTCCTGTTTTATCAAGATAGACATGGAAGATCAGCAGCAGACTAGGGCTGCACAACACCGTGAAAAAGCCATGTTCCAGTACTGTGATTCCAATCTACTTACTTGGAAAACGCACAGATTACTCATTTAGAAAAGTCAATATCAATCCAAAATGTCACCAGACAACAGAGGTTTAGTTTATTTTCTGCAACTAAATCACCTTAAATCCTCGTAAATCTGGACGTTTACATGTTTCATATAATCACAGCACGATTCGACTACTTGTGCAGCTCAAAACCAGACACGACCAGACTCCTTCATTAAGAAAAAAGAACCCAAAACGTAGAAACACTGACCTGATGCCGTTGTCTGGCTTCTGGTTCTGGCTTGAAACTGCCTGCAGATCAGATTGGTTTTATCATTCATTAGTGTTTTTCAGTTGTGGCGGCAAAACCACACAGATAAGATTAAGACGTGAACCTTAATGTGTATGAGTAAATGTCCCGGTTCCTACACATGTTCCATTTTGAAATTCCACACATGTATCCATGATCCATATCCAATATGTCCATGATGTAAATAAACGTTTTCATTTTGACTATATATGTTATTATGTGCTTCACTGGCTGCCTGCTTCAAATGCCGTGAAAACCACTTGGATTTTATATTTTTAACACAGAACAGATGCTATGGAAACATTTTTTTCCCCCCATACTCTCTTCTTTTTTTCCATACTTTTCAGACAAATTCAATTTCCATGTAATTTTCCATGCAGCATAGGAACCTGTAAATGTGGTGATGTGATCATAAAGTAAAAATGCTGAAACTTGTATAAGGTGGTACACCGTTTTAAAACATGAGCATCATCTGGACAGTCAGTGTCTTTAGTACAAAACTACCTGCTGTATGGGAACACAGAGCATGAAACGGACAAAAGTTCAATTTTACTACATATGGCACAATATGCACATGCAGTACAGAGGCTACACATAAAATACAATGAATATATTTTGTGTGCAGTCAAAATAACACAACAGGGTTCAGTTTAAAGCTTCCTAAACAGATAAATCATAGTATGATTTCAAAACAATTACAGTGGGTGAGAAACAGATTCATAAAGTCAGTGTGTTTTGTGTGTGTTACCTGTATTCGTGGAGCACCGTGTCGGCTGGCTGGGCTTGATTCTCCATTGCTTTCTGGTAGACGGCGTCGGCCTGTTCGTTCAAGCCCTTCTGCTCGAACTGCTGAGCCCAGGCCACGTAGAGAACCGCCGTCTGAGCGCCGATCCCTTTGCTGAAGATGTGACTGTACAGCGCGATGGGATCCTGATAATAACTCGCCTGTAACATAGTTAAGAATCCAGTAGTTTGAATAACAAACCCATCTGTGACCAAGAGCACAGTGAACGCACGTCTGCCCTCGTCCCACAAACGGTCATGTTGTCATATCCAAATATTCACAAGTCATGTTGTTAATCAGTTTGTCTCTTAATTTAGGAACAAACACAGCCAAACAAATAAGACCAAGATGCATTACTTCTGTATAATAACGAGTCAATATCATTACAGACAATTTATTCACACTTACACATTTGATGCAGTAGTTCACATATCTGACGTCATTGGCGTATTGCTCCACATGCAGAAACTTTTCCACGAGGCTGTTAAGCACCAGCGACATCGCGTTGGTACCGTCTGGAGGTAACCTCTGCTCCATGTACTCGACAAACCTACAACAGCGAACAGTAAAGGCTGCGTTCAGGGGTCATGTTTGAGTCACTAGAGGATTAAATTATTTCAATCCTAACGGGTTAAGTAGAAGGAAGCTGGGCTTCTTCTAAGTTCTTGAAGATGCTTTACCTAAGGATGCACCAATCTGACTTTTCTAGATCCGATACAGATACTGATTCCCAGGCTTTGTGTATCAGTCGATACTGACACTGATCTGATGCCAGCGTTTAATTAATAATCAACATGTCTCACTGTGGGAGAGACTGGGATCATTGTGTCATGTGTGATACAACATCAGGCTTCACTTTAAACACCGCCTTCCAACTTTGTAAAACAAATAAATACATAAACTAAACTGAAAAGAGTTATCTTTATAATAATAAATCATCATCCACCAACAACTTGGTAAAAAATGTTGCATTTTGCTTTTAAAAATCCACTACTGGTCTATCTTCTTTTAACTCTATCTAAAAACTCATTTTAGAAGTTACTTCATCTTCTCTTTATCTGAAGCTCTTCTTAATTATGTGTTTTTATTGTAAAACACTTTGCAACTCTGTTTTGAAAGGTGGTACTTAAATACAATTATTATTGACTAAATAACTAACAGACAAAAGTGAGGATAAGAGGTGAAACATCGCAAAGACCCAAGAGGAGCCTCTACAAAAATACGTATGAACAGTCAGTGTTTTTAAGAAAAGTATAGAGATGCATTAATGAAAACGGCGTCAAGCGTCACGAATAATTGCTAATAAATACATAAACTATCGCTGTTTTAAGCTCAGTGCGTTTTACATCAGGATATCTAACGGTCACAACTAACTGGAAGGAGTATGTGTGGATATTTTAAGTACAATGAATCAACCAGTTTGCATGAAAACGTCGAAGCGTTGCTGCTGATTGAAGACGAGCTAACTACCGTTAGCTTCGGTCACAACAGTTACTCACTTATCCCACTGATCCAGAGGGTCATCTCCGGTGTATGAGCTGATGCTGCTTTCAAAACATCTGAAAGAACAACGTCAGCCATGTTAAAATAATGTCAGCCATCTCTGTCAACCCTTTAGATAGAGATATGTGTTGTGTTGGCAGAGCTACTGATGCTAACCACCAGCACTAGCCTTACGCCTATAACGTTAAACTTCACGTAGTTTATAAAGACTTACTGTAAATACGCGGCAACATCCATTTTGCTTTTGGTTACAATCCTCTAAAATGGTAAGCAGTAATTAATTACTACTACAAACACTATTACTGATTAGATAACTTTAAAATCCAATTCTGCTCCATAACTTCCACTTCTGACACTAACGTTAAACCAGAGCTGCTGCTGCTGCTGCGTTTGAAATTTCGCGCTGAGCCAATAGCAACGCGAGTACAAAACCACGCCCACAAAACGTGACGCCGTTTCCGGTGTCCCGTATTTTGATCAGAGACGGACCTTCTGGACTTCTAGATTAAAACCACTTACATCTCAAATAAACTCACAGTAGTTAGATTTCAAAATACATGTATTTATTACAATACAAAGCGTAAATAACATCTAACATGATCATTTTCAATTCATGGCAAGAATTTGAAAACAATATAGAATGCCTGAAAGTCTGTTATATTCTATTATATTTTGAATTGTCACCTGTTGCCTGAATTTCCAAAAGGCATTTACACCATAAACTGATGCTTAAAAGATTGGTGCATAAAATATAAGCAGAATGCAGGAAATTAATCTGATTCAACGTTTCCTGGTGGAGGATCATGGATGTTCTAATAATACATCCATTGCTGTGTTTCGCTAACCCTGGAGATTGAGAGTTAGTTGATACATACTTGAGGAGCCAACATGAATCAGCTGTAGTGATAAAATCATGAATATTCAGAGATACTTTGCGTCACTGTACATGAAAACTGAGCAGCCCGTGGGAAGCAGACTGAGAAACCCCTTACATACAGGCCAGAAGCAGAGCTCGCGACGTTACGTGGCCGCCATTTTGTTTCACCGGGAGTAAAGAAATTAATCAGGAAAGCACCGGCGTGAATATTTTCCTTTATTTTAAGCACCTTCATCACGGCAAAACAGCATCGTGCACCCAAGTTTAAATTCGCATGGTAGGTACACACCGATATTACGGTTATACTACGAAAAAAAACGTTACGTTTGTTGCAAAGTGAGCCCTCGATGCATACCAATGTTGGATGCGTTGCACGGCCGGTCAGTGTTAGCATCGGAGCAGCTCATATACACGGCTAGCCGGCATTTTGGAAAACGGCCCGCTTCGCTTCGCGGTTAGTTATAAACACTCGGTACCTGTTGCCAACCTGCGCCAAGTTTAAAGAAACACCCGCAGCGGAAAATAAGATTAAAATGAAATTTGATTATATGATCGATCACATCTTTAATGTGAACGTCCACGCGCGCCGTGAAGGCTGAGGCCTGTGATCTGCACGAGCCAGCAACACTTAACTAGCCAACATTAGCAGTAGAGGCGTGGTGGATAGTGAATGTAAACCAGAAAGAGTCACATCTAAAACGTTTATTCTTCATTTTACTGAGCGGAACATTGAGCGTCGTATACATTTTTAGCGTGTAACAAGGCAGAGTAGATCTAAACAAACCGCCCTGTTGTTGTTTTCAGTTTCGTGTTTGCGTGTAGCCGCTCAGATAAGTAAACGGCGTCTAGGCTTGAACGATGGCGCCAAACCTACCGGACACTCGCTTTTAGCCCGAATGTGTGTTAATGTAACTGGGCCAGTGTATCTAATCCACCTCTCCTCTCCTGTACAGATGTCTGGAGACATGGCCACAGATCATGTAAACGGGAACGGTACGGAGGAGCCCATGGACACTACAGCAGCGGTTACCCACTCAGAACATTTCCAGGCTCTACTGGAGGCTGGTTTACCTCAAAAAGTTGCTGAAAAACTAGATGAACTTTACGTAGCAGGTAAGGTTTGTTCTGCAACTGTCCCTTGCCTTGTTTACACATCTTAGATACTGCTTAAGTTCCAGTTTTGTGGAGTGACTTAAAGGTGAATTAAAGTACAACACAGGTAATAAAGTTTGATTAGTGGACAATGGTATCACTTCACCATCAGAGCCTGTGAATTAAAATATAGTGTCTGGCTTCAGCCTGTTTCAATTCCTCATTCAGTCGATTGTACTGTATGACAGATTCTTTTACTGTAGGACCACTTACCTAACTGTCCATTAGTTTAACTTGGGAGTTTGAGTCTTTAAAATGCCAGTTTTTCCACAATACTGTATTGTCAAGTTAACACAGTTTGAGTTACAATCCCCAAAGTCTAGCATCTTTGCATCTGTGTTGTCTCAGATTTCTGCTAGCTCTCTTCTGAGTGACCCACCATTCAGATCCCTTTACTTGATAAGATCAATAATATGTTTCACACAGTTATGTTTGTCTCCTCTCACTCACTCAGAGCTACTTTCCTTTGTTGTTACCAATCGATACGTTTGGTCTTAGAGTAGGCATTGTCATGCTGTTGAGTACAGAAACTGCATTTGATGGGTGTAGCCATGAAGGGTTTAAGGAAGGTAGACTAAAGCCAGCCAGTTCTGTGGCGCACAAAGAAACAATGGTGCAGCTGTGAGGCTTCAGCAGGTGAATTATACTCTTTCAGCAGCAGCAAAAGGAGACACAAGGAAGTTTTTTCTTTTGTTTTTTTTAATAATAGTGTCAAATGGTGTTAATTTTAATGTATGATCACTTACTGTTTTAAGTCCAAGTTCAAAGGCCTGCTTTTGTACTTGAGCAGCATTTTATTTTTGTTCTACTTGATTTTTATTGCTTGTTTAAAGGGAGATCCATTGCATTGAAATCTGACACTTTAAACTGGGCCACAAATGGTTAATATAACAAGATAACGAAACATGGGCATGCCCGTGCCATTAACTGCCACACTTTCTTGGCTCTTTCTGGTATAGATCGGTTCTTATTAGGTATCTGTTATGCAATACCTTTGGGAATTGCCTAATAGCTTTTATGCAACATAAACAGGTCTCTCTACATGTGTTTTTAACATGTACTTAACAAAATATTGTGTTTTTCAGGCCTGGTAGCACATAGCGATCTAGATGAAAGGGCTATCGAAGCTTTGAAAGAATTTAATGAAGAAGGGGCCCTGCAAGTGTTGGTCCAGTTTAAAGAGAGCGATTTATCACATGTGCAAGTAAGTTGTCACCATACTACCTTGATGAAAAACTTAAATGTAGTTTACTGTAGGTCTGTTGTAAATTCTGACATTAACAATTCCTCTCTTTCAGAACAAAAGTGCCTTTCTCTGTGGGGTAATGAAGACTTACAGGCAGAGGGAGAAACAAGGGACTAAAGTTTCAGATTCCACTAAAGGACCAGATGAGGCTAAAATCAAAGAACTCCTGGACAGAACCAACTATACACTCGATGTAACAACAGGCCAGCGAAAGTACGGCGGCCCCCCACCTGAGGAAGTGTACTCTGGTGCCCAACCCACTGTTGGAACAGAGGTACACTTTGTCATGTTGTGTTAAGAGTAAATAGACTGTCATGCAGGAAAGTGTGTGTGTGAAATATTCATTCGTTTTGAAAGCCAAGTTTAAAAAAAATCTTGACTCACAAGTAGGTTGCATTCCAACAAGGTTTTGAATGTTTTTTGATTAGCCAAATAAGAAAAGTTAAATACATCCTAACTTTGTGCAATTTCTTAACACAATCATTCTAATCTTTTAAATGCATTAGTAATGTCGGGTATACAAGTAGTTTTTGCTTAAACTGCTGTTTGCCATGCTCAGGTGTCAGTGTTTTGTTTGTAGGTGTTCGTATTTGCTTCTGTGCCTTAGAAGTAACCAAATCTCAAAATCGGGTCACGTGTCTGTAAATACTGTTGTTTCTCACCCTAGATCTTTGTCGGGAAGATTCCTCGTGATTTGTTTGAAGATGAGCTGGTTCCTCTCTTTGAGAAGGCTGGACCTATCTGGGACCTCAGGCTGATGATGGACCCTCTGAGTGGTCTGAACAGGGGTTACGCCTTTGTCACATTCTGCACTAAAGAAGCAGCCCAGGAGGCAGTGAAGTTGGTAAGTTATGAGAAAACTATGACTAAAACAAGCGGATCATTTCATTGGTTGTCAAAAAAATGTGCAAATGAAATAAAGTCTACACTGAACAAATGCATCATAAATTAAAAGCAGAATTGCAGGTAAACTTTCTTCATTCCCCTTTTTATCCCCTTTATTTTGCATCATGGTTGCTTAACCACTTTGTCCTAATGTAAAGAATCTAGAAAAGCAATTGTCATCTGACCTCTCATCGACAAGCACATGAGAAGTTTGAGGTGTTGAGGTTCAGGGAGCAGCAAACTGTAAACAGAAGCTCACAGTCCAAATCACAAACATGAATGAACGGAAAATAAAAACAAATGAAAATTTCAAAACTATAACTGCAGGACTGCATTTGTTCATTGAAAAATGGTGTACAAGAACGTACAGAATGATTGTGTGCATATTTTGCTGTTTGCTCCCGTGATGAGCTGTAAGATTGGAGTATGATATGGAAAGACTGCAAAATGAATAAACAAATGTTAGGCGGACCATTTAATTACTAACACTTCTCCTTTTCTACTCTTATTAATTTAGTTGCACAACTTTTGCCTTACAACAGGGTTTCTGTATTTGTCATCCTCCTTGCCAAAGTCTTATCCTTGATGATTTCTTTTTTCTTTTTCTCAAGTGTAATAATCATGAGATTCGCCCTGGCAAGCACATTGGAGTGTGTATATCTGTCGCCAACAACAGGCTATTTGTTGGCTCCATTCCCAAGAGTAAAACAAAGGAGCAGATTGTTGAAGAGTTTGCTAAAGTCACAGGTAAATGAGTGTAATAGGCGAAAGAAAAACACTGTGGGGTGGGGAGTGGGTGTAAATGGTTTTGCATTCTTGTAATTGTGCTTCATAGTGTTTTCCTGCTGTTGTTTACATATTGATTAAACGCATATCTCAACCATTTTACTATAAAACTCTTTATGCGATGGCTGTTTTGTGTAGTAATCATCTGTTCTTCCTGTCTTCTCTGCAGAGGGTCTCAGTGACGTCATACTCTACCATCAACCAGATGACAAAAAGAAAAACAGAGGCTTTTGCTTCCTGGAGTATGAAGACCACAAAACAGCAGCTCAGGCCCGTCGCCGGTTAATGAGCGGCAAGGTGAAGGTTTGGAGCAACGTGACGGTGACAGTGGAGTGGGCCGATCCCATTGAAGACCCCGACCCAGAGGTCATGGCCAAGGTAAAGACGACCTTTAAAGATGCTTAAGACAACTACGTTTTCTTAAGTGTCTGAGTTAAGAAAACTGAATTAAAGGAAGCATAAATTACACATTTGGATGAATCACCATGGCAACTTCAGAGAACAAGCTGTTAATATTTCGGTGTTTTTTTTACAGAAATGGTAATTGCATAGTATGGGAAATTCACTTAACAATGCTTGTTAAAGGTTAGTTAATGGTGTTAGACTTGATTTTTTGGTGTCTGTTTTTCAGGTCAAGGTTTTATTTGTGCGAAACCTCGCAAACGGTGTCACAGAGGAAATCCTGGAGAAGGCTTTCAGTGAGTTTGGAAAACTGGAGCGAGTGAAGAAGTTGAAAGACTACGCTTTCATTCATTTTGACGAGAGAGATGGTGCAGTGAAGGTACCGCCTTTCTCTGTAACATATTTTAGATATTGTTGATAAAACGTGACCACAGTTTGACCAGCTGCAAAAACTCTGACTCTGTGTTTGGCATTTGACTGACATGAGAAGCCGTGTTTTAATTTGTGCTTTAATAGTAACAGCTTGGTTAATGAACGGATATGAGTACCACGTGTCTTGTCGGGATTTTTCAGATTGTTTGCTACTGAAGTCTAAGTCTTTATCTAAGTCTTTATCTGTGCAAGTTAATGTGAAACCAAGATACTGCAGAAATGTAAACAAATGTTTGCCGTATTGTGTTTCTCAGGCATTGGAAGAAATGAATGGAAAGGAGCTGGAGGGAGAGTCAATTGAGATTGTGTTTGCGAAGCCACCAGATCAGAAGAGGAAGGAGCGCAAGGCCCAGAGACAGGCGGCCAAAACACAAATGTAAGAAACATTTTCAGGTCTTCTCAGTGAATCACTTCTCAACATAAATGTTTGTGTTGCTTTGCAAGACGTTTTTCTGGTTTGTTAGAGGTGCACCAGTCTTGAAGTTATGACACTGATAATATTTCTTCCTTTTTGTGCCAGAATGAAGAAATGTTTCTTTTCTTTGAATGAGCATAAATGTAACCATGCACATTTATGAAACACCTTTTAATATAATTCAGCAGATAAACACTAAACACCAATTCTATCAGTGAATATCTTATTCAAGAACATTTAAAAAGTCTAAAATCCAATAATATGAATTTTGGAATGTTGGTCATATTAGTAAGTAATGCAGACCGTGTGGCCTGGTCAGAATTTATCAGAGCACACCCAGCAAGTGTGTTGCCATCTGGTACGTGGGCTAATTTGTTTTCTCATAAAAAAAAAAAAACAAAACTGCTACTTCCACAAGTAACAAGTTATAATTATTTCTGTTAATGTTACTTTTCATCTCAGTTCAGCATCATCTAACTGGATGAAAAAAGGGTCTTAAATTGCATTCATATTTGTTTGAACCCTAAATGTTCTGTTTTGCTCCCATCAGGTATGACGACTATTACTACTACCCTCCCCCTCCCCACATGCCTCCTCCTGTCCGAGGGCGGGGTAGAGGTGGCAACCGGGGCGGTTACGCTTACCCCCCTGACTACTATGGCTATGAGGACTACTATGACTACTACGGCTATGACTATCACAACTACCGTGGCGGCTACGACGACCCTTATTACGGGTACGATGACTTCCAGTCCCCCAGCCGAGGGCGAGGTGGCAGTAGAGGAGCCCGGGGCGGAGCCTCTCCGGCCAGAGGACGCGGCGGTGCCGGGGCACCCAGGGGCAGAGCCAGCTTCTCCCAGCGTGGCGGGCCCGGACCAGGCCGTGGCGGGCGGGGTGCAAGAGGAGGCGTGCAGCCGAGAGGGCGAGGAGGGGTACGTGGTGCGCGGGGTGGCCGCGGTGGAAATGTAGGAGGAAAGCGCAAAGCTGATGGGTACAACCAGCCAGATTCCAAGCGTCGCCAGACCAATAATCAGAACTGGGGCTCTCAACCCATTGCTCAGCAACCGCTCCAAGGTGGTGATCATTCTGGTAACTATTCCGGTTACAAATCTGACAACCAGGAATTTTATCAGGATTCTTTTGGGCAACAGTGGAAGTAAACCAGTAGGGCTTTGATTTTAAAAAAAAAAAAAAAAAAAAAGAAAAGAAAAAAATACGTGTTGTTTTTGTTTTTGTCTTTTTATTTAGAGACTTGATCTGATTGGCCCTCAATCCCATACGGTTGCCTGCATTTTTCCTCAAAATTGGTGACATCTGGCAAGATATCTTTTTGTACATAATTTAATAATCCGCTTGGACTCAAACAGTAGTCACACTCCCACCTGTTTCTGGCGAACTGGTTTTATTTTTATTTTTTGTTTTTTTTTTAAGATGGTCGTAAAAAGATTTTCCATAACAAAGTTTGAAAAAATTTTTAGATGAATTTATGTGCTCGAGCTGTCTATTTGGCTATAGCTTTATGTATGTTTTTAGAAATTCTGGTTTCCATGTTTTAAGTAGCTAACAGCAACAAAGCATATGTCTCCTAAACATGTATTTAAAACAAATGAAAATACAATTTGTATTGTCACAAAGTAATGCGTGTCTTGTTATTGAAAAGAAGAAAAAAAGGACTATCGTAGTCCTATTTTTTGGCTTTACATTTTGGCTTGTATTCTTTGCTGTTTGTCTGCTTTAATAAACATACACGCACACGTGTACAAAACTTCAAATTGTGTTGCAAATTCATGTTTCGGCAAATTCTCTCTTCAAATTGCCTTCAAATTTAAGGCTCCTTGTGGAAGAAAATGGATTAAAGGTTTGCCAATGTTGGCCACATGCTACAGTGTCACCTTGCATGCCATCAAATTCCAAATCACCTACTTCTATAGTTGGCATCTCTCAAGTGCTCTGTATGTGTAGTGACATACTTCATCCTTATGAGTTCCTCTCATGTCCCAAAACATAAATGTGTCACAAATTGGTGTCCTAAATTCACTGTCAATGCAACGTAAAGAGTAAGCCCCGCCCCCTTTCAGTCTGTCATACAAGTCCCTTTTGTTACTGGTGGGGAGAATAAAAGCACAATTTGATTTATTAATTTGAAAATGAAGCTTTTCCTAGTCCCAGAAGGATCTACCTAGCTGTTGAAGGCCTGGATACTAATCTTGCATGTTTACCTGGTTTGATATTGTGCTATTGTGGGAGATAACTGCCATGCATGGATCGCTTGTAGTGTTTTCTGTTCGGTTTGCTTTAATAGACATAACGGCTGCTCTTAACCCCCACCCCCTTTTCCTTCCTTTTCTGCCCGTCTGAGCGTGTCCACATTTCACCTGCTGCACCTTTAAATGATTTCAGTTCAGACCCAACCAGGCTGCTTGTCGTCCTCTTTAAAGGCATTGACATGTGCATGTTAAATCCGAGGGCGTGCGTTTTGCTTTGTCTAATGTATGCAAATTCATTTTTACATGTTACACAGTTCTTCCTCTACAGTTTCAGAGAGTGTGTGTGTGTGTGTGTGTGTGTGGATGACATTAAACTGTAGCTGTGTGTATAGATGTAACATGATCCTGTTTTCCATTCTCTAATTGCTTCCTTTTGTTACCTGACTAGCAGGGAAAAGGGGTCGAGGCCGGTCCTGATGAGTCGCTATGAAGACTGACCAGCGTATGGCGTTGCACACTGCAGGCCGCCAGTGGATGGAATGGTAAGGTCACCTGACTCAGTGGTCCAATGGTATTCCAGCCTTTTGAGGAGCAGATCTCCTGAAACTGCCACGTTTGAAGATAATCAGAAGAATTTTTTCTTTTTTTTTTCTTTTTTTTTTCTTTTAAGTTTAAAGGCCTCACCCCTGCCCCCGCCCCAGACATGCCATATGAGACTTACTGAGTAAGAATTTATGGTGGACATCTTCTGGAAAAGTTGTAGCACTTTTGTTTTTGTTCAGTTGGAGTGACCTAGTGGAGCTTGATGTTTTATTTGCTTGTTTAATTACATCTTATAATGGACTAGAAGTGATAATCTATGATTATCTGACATAGGATTGGTGTGCAGCGTTGAGGTGCAATCACCCGCCACTGAAGCTCGGGCATTCCAGGAAAATGGTTCCTTAAGAACCACCAAGGGTCTAACTACCTCAGTTTTGAGGTTTTTACCTGCTATGTCCCTTTTTATACTTGAGGATCCCAAACCCTTCCACCTCAGAGGTGCGCACAGACAACAGAGCAGTTGATGAGTTTTAGTTCTCAGCTGAAGGCTTAGTTTGGAGTTTTTGAAGTGGGGTTGTTTGACGTAAACATCACAGTTGGTGTTTTACCTACAGTAGAGTTCAGCTGGCATGATCCCAGTTTGGAGAAGCAGAAAGTATCACCTACAAAATTCAGTGTCAGTTTAAATATAAGTTGTTTTTTTTTTAATATATAATTTTGAAAAATGCTGCAGATTAGTTTTGGGGTTTATCTTATTGAGCATATCCTGGGTATTTTATTGAAAGATTAATCCCAAAAATGGTATCACTAATCTGCAGCAAAGTGTCAGATTTTCTTATCGGTCAATAATGATAAAGCATTATTTCTTTACAGTTTAAGAAACCAGACAGTTATTTGTGGTTTTAAATTATTTGTAAAAAGACGATACAAGATGAAAACGCTCCCCAGTAGTCTCTGATGTTTGATTTAGTGCTTCTTTTGTTCAGCATTAAATCAAAATACTGAGTGCGATGAGAGTTCTTATTTGACAATGTGGTTTTAAAGTCTTCTTTATGGTCAGAACACGACAAATGCTTCAGAACATTTCACAAATCTAGAGGCAGAACAATCAGAACTGTCACAATGATAAGATGTTTGTCCGACATCAGGATTTACATGATGTAAAATAAGGAAAACCTAACATTTTCTAAAAGTTTTAGCTGAGAATGTAAACAAAATAAACCCTAAATACAAAAGGAAAGTAGTGATAATTATCATGATGCCGTCGTTCGCCCAGCCCTTCGGAAACTGATATGTTTTTAGGTGTCTAAAGTATGTTCTGTGAAGCTTCTGTGTCCTCATCTACTTCACGTAAGGCACCAGCTATAGGTAAAAACCTCATACAACCCTACTTCAGATCATCCAGACTGACCCTTTAGGACTTGACGTAGGCATGTTCCTCCTGAATTGAGCCTGAACAAGCCTTGCTGTCTTTATACATGAACTGATGTAGTTGACAGACTGTATAATAGGTGATGAAATTGTTTTGTATTTGTGACTTTTTATTTGTAAAATCTTTAAAACACTGAGGAGCTTCGGTCCTCGTTTGTCTTCCGTGGTGGAGAATGTGTCTTACTTTTTGTGTCCCATCAGTGTAAGGATGTTTTCAAAAACAGCGACGTCTCAGGCTATCTGCTCTGCACAAACGTCTGTGTTCGCGCTTATCATGAATGAACACAGACGTCCAGAGAAGCTGCCTTTTATTTAAAACTCAAATCAGGTCTGAGAGACTCGAACCGTAACCTCCAGATCCCGAAAGGTTCAGAAATCTTGCAAAACATGGCATGGAGAAAGTTTGAATCGCAAAAGCATGATTACACGTTTCACGCTGTTCGTCACTGTAGACTAATTGTCGAGCCACAGACAGTATTTGGTTGTGACAATTGATCCTCTAGTGTAAAGTGGTTTTAAGTTCACGTCTTCGCAAAGTTAGCATACATGTTATTATGGAAATAAAATGTTTCACGGAGCAAATTCATAGTAAAATATTTAATCTGAAAAGAATAGGCTTTGTTAATATACACCTGGGCAGATTCGCTTTCTTCACCGACACAAAACAGGAAAAACTGACCAAAAAGTAACGTCAACACAAGACATGAGGGTCTGGGATGAGCTATGGACGCGCAAGGCATTCTGGGAATTGTAGGAAGTCACATAAAAAGGCATTTCGAGTCGATTTTGTCGACTAAAAATTAATATAAAGGCTTGTCCTCACTAATTACTTGGGAAAGACGTCTCACACAACAGAGCTGTGGGTTTTAACGATTCCTCCTTAAAAACAAGGGTCAAGTCTGTAGCGTTGTAGTCTTGCCTGTTTGTGACATTTGCCATGAAACAAAGTGTCTTGAATCTGTCTCGTGTTGTTTAGCATTCTTCCATTTCAGAAAGGATTGTGCAGCTTGTTCATTTTTACTCCGTTTGTGAAAAAGAGCCAGATTGCAGATTTTGTTTTGTTTTTTTTAGTGTCGACTCTGTTGGATCCCCGATTTAAAGGGTCAGGAATGTTTTTCTTTTCTTTTCTTTCTTTTTTTTTTTTGTTTGCTAACAAGTGTTTGCATTCTTGCAAATGAATTGTTTTATACTGTACAGTGAGGCGAGTTTAAACCTATTTTTCTAATAAAGTTATTGACTTGGATCGTGGTCCTGTGGTTCATTGTAAAGTTAATTGAGTTGTGATCAAATCCTTTTGTAGTCGTTTACGTGATATTTAAAGATCTGCATCACTTAACATTTTACACCACACTTCCCAAAAATCTAATGGAAAAATAAACACGAGTTGAGCATCCGTATCCGTCGGCTGCCTTCATGTGTGAATTCATAAACATTTAAAACTGCAGATGTAGTGAAGGAGTGACTTTAATGTAGTGGATCTGGGTCTTTTTTCTGTTCTTGGATCATAAACGTACATTTAATCTAAAGCAGAATCTGTTTAAAGTCCACTTCTGTACATAAACCATGAGAAACACGCCTCAGTGAACATCTCATCACATCATTCATGACCCGTTTCCGGCTGCGAATCCACAAAAATAAGAGTCTGACCGGAAGTGACGTGCTTTGAATCCCGCGTTGCCACGTCTGATCTGAAATCAGTTTTCCGCAGCATTTTTACACAGAGTTCAAACCGGGAGTCACGTTTCTTCTCGTATTTCTATTTTTCAAACGTGCTCCTCGTGTTTTTTCTGTAAAACGTAAAGCCTCGTTTTCTCATATTTCAAAATAAAGGTAAAACGCGTAGATTTCGTGATGCGTTCGGGAGCTTTTTTTTTTTTGTCTTTTATTTTTTGTTTTAATCCATAATTAATTTACCCAACTTTCAAGAGGAAAATGAAGAACGTGCAGTTTTTCTTTTTCAGACAGAAACCGCCTGTTTCTGACGGAGTTAATATTAAATAAATGTAACTACCAACTCCATATTTTTAATATTTATGACATCAATATTACGATATATATATATATATATATTTATAAGATACGTTCAAGTGAAGGGACAGTTTATTGTAAGGCAGAGTTACAGACGTACATGTCAATAATATTTAGGTGTAAATTATGAAATGGTCTTTAGTACTTCAAAAAACCCGTTAAAATAAGATGCTTAAAAGACCGTTTAAGTGGCGTTTTGTCGCTGCGTTTGCACATCTATTGTCTTTCTTTTAGCCGTGAGTTTCCTGGCTCTCCTTCCACCGTATATCATTTGTAGTATTTGTATATTATCAGTTAAAAACCCCTCAACTCTTCCGTGGGTTTTTCGCGTTTCCTGCGTCAGACCTGGCAACCCGACCTGGATTAGAAAACATTCCGTGTGTCAGGGAAGTCGGTCGGGACTTCCAGAGATAACAACCATGAAGTAAACCCCAGGGACTGGGACTTGAATGTCGGTGTGGGTCTCGGGAGGAGGATGAAGATGTCTTTAAGTGTATGAAGAGCTGCTCCGTGTGTGTTTTCGCTGTAAGTTTAACGTTGCGTGTTGTGAGCTGTAGCTAGCGGTTAGCTAAGCGGTTTAGCTAGCCTGTTCGCCGTAGCGTCGAAGTGATTTTAACCGGCGTAACTTCGCCCAAAAGGCAGTGACGGTACGTGTTTATGTTGTCGTCCGTGTGTGCAGGTCCGCCGACAGGATGGCAGGTGTTACAACGTACCTGGAGAACGTAAAACGGGTGTTGAAGATCGACGTCGTGAGAGACGCTGGACGTCAGTATCCAGTCTTCTGCTTCCTGCTGCTGTCTCTGCTCTCACTCACGGTGCTGCTCAACAGGTGAACTAGAACCGAGTCACTTTGTTCACTTCAGACACTCGACCTGTCGTTTTAAAAGACCAATGTAAATATGTTTTCCACAGTTCAACATTCATATGCAGTGTTTATTCTGTATTAGGCGGTGTACGGGTGTCAGTTCAAATGAAAAAACTAACGTGAAAGTTACAGTGTTTTATCTTTATTTGTGCAGGATTTATCTGAGTTAACCCTTTTAAAAGGAACATTTTCCAACATCAAAAACCACTACATAGAGTCATACAACAGTCGTCACCTCTGACCTCTGCATAGACCCTGACCTCTGACCTCTGCGTTTTCTAGGATGTTTCAGGATGTTTCTGAGACAAAGCACATCACACGTCTCAGCCTGCGGCCGGTCGTGTAAAAGGACACATCACACAAAACTGATTTATAGACAGTAACATAGAAAGCATTTACCCTTTAAATGTGAACGAGTTCTCAGATAAAGAGAGCGTCTGGTTCTGTCTGCGTCATGTGACGTCTGACCTACTGCCGCCGTCTTATCAGATCAGAGATGTTTATTTGTGTGTGAACAGAGCAGTACCTGACTGCGTGTGATCAACGCTCTCGGGTTAAGTCATTAGATTAGATTAATCGGGGATGATGTTGCCGTGGAGACGGTGGGCTGGAGACGAAGCTCAGGCAAAAAATGAGGAGATGAAAAGTGCTCTTTTTCACTCTCCTAACTTCACTGCGACGAGCGAGTCTATTTCATCATTCATTTATGTTTTTTTAACGTTTAGACATTTATTTCTGCAACACAGCAATTTTCCAAATGAACTATATGACAAAAAAATAAATCTCAGTACATCAATGTAACTGATTTGGGATCATTTATTACTGTTTTTGATACTGAACCAGGTTAGAAGGTTCAAGAAAAAGCCATATTAATACCTGAAGTATCCATAACTAAACAGATACTGAATCTGACACCATTAGAAACTGAACGAATCAGGGTCTCGTGAATCAGAATCAAATTCATTCGGAAAATCAATTATATAATAAATAGAGCAAAACTACATGAAGAACGGGCGTAGATGCTCCTACGTTTGCTGGCGCTCATCGACGAGCAGACCGTTGCATCATGTGATCGCGTGCTGTATGTTCCGTGCGTAGTTGTGTTTGTTTGGCACAGTTTGGATCTGTATCTGTGACCAGAAAGAAGCAGCGTGAACACTGGGTCATGTTATGTTCTGCATGACGTGGTTTTACTGTGGACGTCTGAGGCTGTGTGTTAACATGTTGAAGACAATGAGGTTAAAGTATAGTTTTATAAAACGATGAGGCTGATTGATAACGAGGCCTTACAGATATTAAATGTTCAACACGGCCTGTTTTTGACTTCATTACCAACTAAGTAACTGTTGAACTTAACATCAGCTTTATTTTATGTTATGTGGAGACGCTGCGTGTTCTTTTATGGTTATTCATTTCCCCTCCAGGTATATCCACATCCTGATGGTCTTCTGGTCTTTCTTGGCCGGACTCATCACTTTTTACTGCTCCCTCGGACCAGAATCTCTCCTCCCAAATGTCCTCTTTAACACGAAGCCAAGGAACAAGGTGAGCAGCGACGTGGCGTTCAGAAAATAGACGAGCAGTGTGTGATTAAGACACGTTGATAAAACACATGGTTTGTTTTGTCGAACAGCGACGGGAGCAGGAGTTGTTCCCTCTCGGCCACAGCTGTGCTGTTTGTGGGAAAGTCAAATGTAAACGTCACCGGTACGTTCACACTGTTCTTAACATTTATGTTGAAGGCTTAGATCTGTAACGTATCAAACATGTCACAATGATGAAGCTGGTGTCATGTACCGTTTATGGTGAATTGAGATGGTAACCAAACACAGCAGCATAACGTGAGGACTCGGTTATCTAAGGTTGCCCCCTAGTGGATCATATTACGTACTACAGCTGCTACTATATGATGAGGTTTAAACGACTGCACGATATGACAAATATCTCATAAAGCAATACTGGTATATAAAGCATATTTTCTATAAATTCAGTGATTACATTCTTTGAAAATAAAAGGTACTTGTTCATATTTAATTATTTTTCTTCTTTCATTTAGAACCTTTTCAATTAAGCATGAAACAAAATATGAAATGTAAAAAGCTTTTTTCAGCTGTAGTTGAACTGGTCTGAGCAGAACATACAAAATATGAAACGATAAACTGTGACAGAAGTCGCTCCTCGTTCAGGCCTGAATTCACCTGCTCTCTGTCACCTTCACCTTCCTCCATCTTTGTTTCTATGTCCATGTTTCTTTCCTGGATCTGTTTGAGTGTGGTTCGTGATATAACAAATATATATCACACCGCTCTACTAAACATAATACCTGTTGTAATGGTTTCTGTGTTTTTGAGTCAGATTGAAGTATGTAGTGTCGGATCATACACTGTGCAGAAAACGTCTAAATGCTGTTTTCTGTGCAGGCCAACGCTGCTTCTTGAAAACTATCAGCCCTGGTTGGACCTGAAGGTTCATTCAAAAGTGGATGCATCAGTAGCAGAGGTACAAATGGATTCATACTCAGTGTCATGACATTTATTTACTAAATAACATCTTTTTAAACAGTTCAGTTTCAGTTCACGCCGTGTAACTTTGTCTTGTAGGTGTTCGAGTTGGTTCTTGAAAACTTTGTGTACCCCTGGTACAGGTGAGGACCGCTTTAAAAGGCTTCTGTGGTTTAAAGAAAGCGTTTTTTTAGAGAACGTGTTGTAAACTGCTTCTGCTTTCCAGAGACATCACCGATGATGAGGCGTGCGTCGATGAACTGAGGTTGACGTTTCGCTTCTTTGCGTCAGTGCTTGTCCGCCGAGCTCAGAAGGTGACACTTCAACCCTCCTTAACCAGAGCATAATAAACCCAGTGGTTACTAGTGCTGCGTATCAGCTCAACTCCCCTCGACTCGGTTCGACATTTTTCATCAGGTTCTATTTCTATCGCCACCTTCCCCGAGGTTTAAAATGAGCTGTAGCGATACTCGGCGTGACGTAAAATCACGTAGATCACAGACTGGTCGATCCAGAATCGCCACCGCGTCCGTACGTATGCGAGTCGTCGTGTCGTGACACGGAACGCCGAGCCAGCGAGAAACCTCTGAAAACGTCAGAGCAAATTTTTGACGAAGGCTCGATCTTGATAAATCGAACACAGATTTCAGGCTAAACGACTATATTCTCGGCTGAAAAAAACTTCAAATAACATTTTGTTTCAGAAATGATAACGTAGTTGTGAATCCTCCTACGTTGTTGTGTCGCTCGTAGCAACAGTCGAGCTGAAGGTGGCGTCGCTGTGACGACCAGCCAGGCTGAGGCAGTGGAAATGCAACGCGCTGGTACCAAAACCGAGCCCAGTCGAGGTGAACTGAACTGATGCCGTCAGTGGAAAAGCAGCAAATTACCTCAAGAAACTGTTTCTGCTTGTGATTCAGTTTGTTGAATTAGAAACCGTTATCCATTCAAATGTCTTACATTCTTAGTATTATGTCTTTTCTTACATATTAAATGAAGAAACTGTGAAACGTCCTTCGTCTATAACATTAATGCATCCTTCTGACAGGTCGACGTCCCTGCTGTGTTTGCAGACAAAGTGATGAAAGCTGCCATGAAGCACATGGAAATTATAGCGAAAGCCCGAGAGAAAGGTTTGTATTAATTATTAGAAGTTATCATGAGAGGATTTACTGTCAAATGGGCTGAACACCTTCATCCTCCCTAAGCTGAGACGGGTGGTCCAGTAATATCTGACGTTACGTCTGCAGTGAACAGTGCGGAGTCTTTACAGCAGGCGGCTCTGGATGAATACGGCCCTGACCTTCACGTCGCCCTGCACAGCCGTAAAGACGAGCTGCTGTACCTGAGGAAGCTCACTGAGATGCTGTTTCCCTACGTCATGCCTCCCAAAGCCACAGACTGCAGGTAAATCAACACAAGCACCGTGTGAACTGTGATCAACTGTGAACTGTGAGCAGCGACGGGAGAACGCTGTTGTAACCAGAGTCCCGTGTGGTCTTCGTTCAGGTCTCTGGGTCTGCTACTGCGGGAGGTCATGTCCGGGTCCGTCATCCTTCCAACCATGGACTTCATGGCTGACCCAGTGAGTAGGACGGTGAACCCATCCTGACCTTGTTTAATCTTACATAATAGTGACTTCCACACAGTGTAATTCACAGCCGTGTCACATCTGTTTCCAGTGTCGTTCTATGTGCAGATACTGAGGTTATTTGAGGCAGTGGGAGTGAAAATAGAAATTACTACTAATTAAATTCAGATGATTAGAAATGAGCAGAATACGGCTCTGCCTCATTGAACAAACTTTAATCAAAGAGGGTTCAGACCAGAAACAGTGGTTATTCCTCACGTATCCGGTTTAATCCATATCCAGCGTCCATTAGTTTGAAATAGTTGGACTTGTTCTGCTGGACCTCTTCGTGTCTGGACCTTGTGAGTTTTTGCTGTGGTGCTAAAGTCTGTCTAAACTTCATAATAGTCAAATCGCAATTATTTGAGGTAATCGTGATTATCTTAAATAATCACCTCCGTTCACTTATTACTATGATCATCACGATAATGTCATTATTTGCGCATCATTTGTCTGTTCGTCTTGAATCACATCATCTCGTTGCGTCTCATTCTTCTTCTGCTATGACTTTAACGTGAGTCATCGACTTCTCACTCTGTCGTTTGTATTTGACGACCTACAGATAACGTGCTCTCTCTGTTGTTTTCCAGGATACTGTGAACCTTATGGTGCTCATATTTGTCGACGACACTCCAGTAAGTGAAGTTAATCAGAGCATATCATAGTACATTAGGTCTGTTCTGTCTCTGTGGAAGAAAACCTCTTTATTGTTTCTTCTTGCAGGATTTTTCCTACTATTATGAGGCTTAGTTGCAGCATCTAAACCAAACTCAATGTAAAACCAATGTGGAGAGCATCTAAACTAGCTAAATGACCTCAGTGTTAATGGCTTTTGTTGGTCCCTCTTTGTGGATGTTGATTATTTATGTTCTACTGTGGCTTTTTCAGACTTTGTTCAGAGATATGTCACTAATAATGTACTCTTTTACTCAAAAACATAAATGTTTCTTGTGGGAGGAGCCAAACTCTCTGCCCGTGTGCCTCAGTCTTCCACAAACTTCATAAAAATGCAGAGTTGTAAATGTCACCACCTTTCATTACCTCTGACGCTGACTTCTTCTGTATCTCCAGCCTGAACCAGCCACAGAGCCTCCATCTGCTCTGGTTCCGTTTTTACAGAAATACGCCGACTTCAGTAACAAGAAGCCGTCTGTGAGTATTTCACTGTGAGCTGGTGTTTGTACTGCAGTTTGTAACGCCGTGGATACATACAACCCTGCGTTTGATCCGGTGCAGGTGCTGAAGTTGGAGCTGAAGGAGATCAGGGAGCAGCAGGATCTCCTCTTCCGTTTCATGAACTTCCTGAAGCAGGAAGGAGCCGTGCACGTCCTGCAGTTCTGCCTCGCTGTGGGTGAGGAAACGCCGCCGCGCGTTGATCCCGTTTAGATTCAAACACCATGTTTCTTCAGTGTGTTTTCTGCGGAGCTTCTGGTTTCATCCAGGTTAACTACGACGTATGTCGTTCATCTGTAAAATAACTCTGAGGGAAAACAAAATGTAGGACTAGATTTGTGCTTGAGTAAAGTGAACCTAGTCACAAGATTTGTCCCAAATTGTGAAGAAAACAGGTTCATATTCACTTTTAAACAACACAAACCTAATGTTTCAACGTAGGAAGTGTTCGTTGAAGTGTGCGTCGTATTTACTTTTGTTTAGTTTTAGAGAAAAGCTCTAAGAAGCAGAGTGTGAAACAACGCTACATGATCCAGACCAGAGGTTCGGTTCAGGAGGCAAAAGCTAGACCAGCGTCAGGCTTTTTGTCAAAACACCTCTTACACGTATCAGCTCCTCAATCAACAGCTCAGGTTGCATGTTATTGTATGAGACACTACATCGAACTGAAGTTTGAAACCACGATGATGATGATGAAGAAGAACCAGCTCTTAATATTCACACAACAGTAGTTGATGGAGATGCGCCTCCAGTCACCGGTCTGACCAACGTCTGTGTTTGTTCCTGCAGAGGAGTTTAATGACAAGATCCTGAGTCCAGAGCTCAGCGACTCTGAGCTGCAGCGTCTCCACGGCGAGGTGCTGCACATCTACGAGACCTACTGCCTGGACGAAAGCATCGACAAGATCAGCTTCGACCCGTTCATTGTGGAGGAGATAAGAAACAGTAAGACCGGGTCCTTCGCTAGAGTTACCGTATGTTCAGAGCTGGTCTTATACATGTTCACCTGCAGGTTTTAACCAGGCTTCTCGCGTGCAGCGTTGAGTCTGTTTACGATGAAGCTGAGGTTGAGTTTTACGGGCAGCGGTGGAAGACGATGTGTTCATCCTTTACTTCAGTTAAAGTATCTTCAGCATCATCAGCCAAATGCACTTAAAATATGAAAAGTCAAAGTGTTTGTTGTTCAGTAAACGGTTCCTGTCAGTGTTTTACGTTTTGATTCATTTCACGGCTGTACATGTTTAAGGTCGAGCTCATCTGAAGGACTTTATAAACTGTTGTTGGTTCAGTCAAGATGATCATCGTGTCCTGTGAGAAGAAGTCATAAAAAAGTAGTTTAAAAAGGAGGAGGATTTAAAACTAAACCCTTCACAAACATTGAAAATCAACATGTTTGGAGATACGTGGTTTTCACTGGACTGGAAGAGGATGAAAAACTGGACGGAAGCAAATGTCGTCAAGTGAAAAAGTACAATGTCCTAAAGTAAAGTACAAATACCTCAGATTCAGGAAGTCTTCACTGTGTCGTAAATATTTAGTTGATCTTTAAGAGCGCAGATGAGGATCAGAGTCTGTAAACAAAGCACTTCAGAGTTTTCATATTTGTGTCACAAACATTTAGAAAAGTAAAACCTCCCACAGCGCAGACACATTAATCACGTTCCTGTGTCCACGTCAGTGTAAGGACTGTTTAAACCAGCGTAACTCTGGACGTTTCCGAACATAGATGAAGGATCCATACACTTAGCGTCCAGTCAAACCGTGTCATTTCCTGTTTGTCTCCACTGTGAACTATTGAACCTCTGTACAAACCGTGGACGTGGTGTGTTTCAGTCGCTAAAGGTCCGTACAGCGGAGTGGTGAAGCTGCAGACGATGCGCTGCCTGTTCGAGGCCTACGAACACGTCCTGTCTCTGCTGGAGAGAGTCTTCACCCCCATGTTCTGTCACAGCGATGAAGTAAGAGCTCACAGACACACACTCCACCACGAAATACCAAAATACACGGAAATCAGAGAAATCGAGTCTTAAACGAGACTTAAAAGCTCTGCGACTTCACCGCGTCAGACGACGTTTACTGTGTTTAAGACGCTGCTCTGTTCAGTATTTCAGACATCTGCTGAGAGGAGCAGAGTCTCCAACCAGGAACTCAAGAATCAACAGGTTTGTGGTTTTAATATGATAATAATTCATGTTTATTTCATTTGACCTCAAGTTAATAATGTCATTTAGAAAGAAAAGTGGTTCAAATGTGTGGTTTTTAAGCATAAATGTCTAAATATGACGGATTTCTATCACTTACAAGTTCTGAAGTAATAAAATGAGACACAATTATCAACAGCTTTGGAAATAATTCTTGTCCCATTATAAATATATCAGTATTTATAAATGTGACTTGAAGACATGATGTGTTTATTTTACAAATTTCATAAAGAAATGAACAGTTTTCTCAGTAACAAGTGACGTATAAATTAAGAACATCACATTATTGTCAAAGCTGCTCTTATAAGAATAATCATTTTAATTTGTATAATGACCTTGAAATTCAGATTTAAAATCATGAAACGTCCTGAGGATCCGTCTCGTCAGAGCAGTCGTTCACGTTAAAGTCTTTGTCCCGG
The DNA here is from genome assembly GCA_037367275.1 of Coranthus polyacanthus. Taxonomy (NCBI): domain Eukaryota; kingdom Metazoa; phylum Chordata; class Actinopteri; order Kurtiformes; family Apogonidae; genus Coranthus; species Coranthus polyacanthus. The sequence goes on along the minus strand of JAPQRN010000017.1, from coordinate 79,148 downwards.
TTTAAACTCGTCTTCTGTGGTTTGTTCACCTTATTCCAGAAACAGCTTCAGTTTGGAAGACAGCAGGTGAGTACGTGAGGAGCATGTTTACCTGAGAACATAGACCATGCATGAAGATGAGAAGAGACGAGTCGTGTTTAACCTCCAGAGTCACTCGTTGACTCTGTAAAGCTTGTAGCTGAGATAACGTATCTTGAAGAAGCCTGTTCCTGTATTAAAACCTCTTTAGTTTGAATATTTTCCGCCCGTGACCAGTACAGGTTAGATTTGCGGTTGATGTGATGTTAAGAAAACCGCTGGACGAGTTGAATGTGATGAGATGTGGAATCTCCTCGAGGCGCGAGGCCGGCGGATCTTCTCAGCTTCTCTCTTTTGTTCTTGTTGATGTGAAGACTCAGGCGTCTCGTGAAAAGCTTCGACCGCAGCCTTTCTCATGACGAAACGCTGACGACGGCATCGGAAACAGCTCTTTGCTTTGGATGGGATTCAGTTGTGGCTTCGTGCAGATCTTTGTGGAGCTGATTGAACTTCCCATTCGTTCTGTTGCAGAGTACTGGTCAACGTAACCCTTTCCGTCACCAAAATGAATTCCATAAAACTGACTGTTTTTCTTTTTGCATCCAGATGTTTCTTTTCTGTTCGTCTCAGACTCTTGGCTCTTTTGTGCTCAGTGACTTTGTTCGTTTGCTGAACTGATGAAGCGATGCTGATCGGTGGTTTGCTGTGTCTGCAGATCCCGCATGTCACTCATAACCAACCTAACCCTATGTGTTTGTTTGGTGCAGAGCATCTTCTCTTCTGTCTCTGTTCAAGGTGGTTCAGGCTCAGGACTTTAACATGAAGTGTTAGTTTGTAGATCTCAGCACCGTCATCCTTGAGTGACTGGCCTTGATCAAACCGTCTCTGAACCGTAGTAAATGTGTGGATTATTACCTTAAAACAACAGGTTATTTAACTGTGAGGACGAGGAGGTAATAACTGCTTCGACCTGTTTGACTTTGTCGCATCGATCCGGCGTCTAATCAGTGTTTGAACGTTGTTTTCAAAGTCAACGTCCTGTTTAAACATTTGAAATGAGTTTTAGGAGCTTCATGCATAAAGACTTGAACGTAGCTCCTTTTTACTGCATGTGGTTAATGCACAGAGAAAAGACGCAAGACCAAAATCTACAGCAGTAATATGAGATGTCAGTTCATATTTTAAATTAAAACAGAAGGGAAGTTGAAAACGTCCACCTCAACGAATCCACGTGAAATAAAGAGGAGAGACGTCGGTCGTAAAAGACCTGACATGATGTAAACAACGTAACGACAGAAACGACATTGAAGACGTAAAAAAGAGACTTTCAGAGACGGACGTTTGACAGGACAAGAAAATCTAAATATTGAAATTCATGACGTGTTAAAGTTTCTCTTTTGAGTCTCGAGCTCCTCCTAGCGCTCTGTTTGACGAGGTTTAACAGAGCGGTGAAGACCCATGAACCTGTCTCCTCTGTTCAACTCAGGAACACGTCCAAACGAGGGGAGTCGTTCGGGATCAGCAGAATCGGCAGCAGAATCAAAGGCGTGTTCAAGAGTACGACGATGGAGGGAGCGATACTTCCTCCCAGCTCCATGAACGACTTCGACGACGACACGGTGAGCGTCGCGCTCTAAACGAAACTTCACAAACTATAAGTGATGTTTTGGTTACTTTAAGCTTGGCCTTCGTTCTAAATGACATTGAAAAGTATTAACTCTAACTTGTCTTAAACCTGTTCTCCACATTTCATTTAAAATGGGACTAAATTAAAAGTAACCTCGACTACATCTCTACATCCACAGGTTTTTCTTTACATTCAATCCAAGCATCCATCGACACATTTAATCAGTTTGACCCATTTATATAACAAGAACGTCACTATCTGACTATTGACTGAACTGTCTTATTCATTGAACCTATTTTAAAAGGTCTCTGCATTAGACATTCAGTCCATTTTCAGATTTGAGTGTCGGTTGCGTTCGTGCCTTCAGGTGGAGGAGGCCACCGTCGTGTTGGAGGACGATTCCCCAGCGGAGCCGGTCAGCGCTCCGGGAACCCTGAGGAACCTGTCGGCCTGGAGCGTCGCCATCCCGTACGTCGACACGTACGAAGACGAAGTCAGGAGAGAGAAGATCCCCGTCTTCTGCATCGACGTGGAACGCAACGACAGGAAGGAGGGTGAGTCGACAGGGATGTGAAAGACGTGGAACGAGAACCACGAACAGAGCGATCGATTCACTTTAAAACCACGTTATACAAAGTAAATCGATCTGCGCTGAAGAGAAGTTTACAAAGTGATGAATCAGCCTTTGACAGGTGTTTATTCTCCTCTCGTAGTCGGTCATGAAACAGAGAACTGGTCGGTCTACAGACGATACCTGGAGTTTTATGTGTTAGAATCCAAACTCACTGAGTTTCACGGTAACGTCCAGATTCATCCAACACTAAACCACTCTTCTTCTTTCTCACCTTTATCGTTTGAATGTTAATGTTAGTTTGTTTTATTTCTTTCAGGGACTTTTGCAGATGCACAGCTTCCATCCAAAAGAATCATTGGACCAAAGAATTATGAATTCCTCGAATCAAAAAGGGAAGAATTTGAAGAATATTTACAGGTATTAACAGTAGGTGGTTCATCTGTAGTGAAGAAAAGACAGATAATTCAACACCGTTAGAGAGCAGTAGAAGAAGAACTTAAAGGAATTAGTAGTGAATGAATCAACTGGTTTTTAAACAGGTTTATCTTCTAGTTTCACGGGTTAAATGTAGAAAACAGAGCTTTTATCCTGGACTACGTGAGTCAGATTTAAGATGTGGCTCCTGTGTTTATGTTGTGTTTGTTTGTTTGTTTGTTTGTTTGTTTGTTTGTTTGTTTGTTTGTTTGCTTGCTTACAGAGACTCCTGCAGCATCCGGAGCTCAGTAACAGTCAGCTGCTGGCAGACTTCCTGTCTCCTCACAGCATGGAGTCTCAGTTTCTGGACAAGATGCTGCCTGACGTCAACCTGGGTACGTAGGAGCAGATCACAGACCCCTCAGAAGTGTGTGAGTTTAGTCTGATCCCACTTCTCTCCGACTCTGCTCCAGTCTTTATCTTCCCTCTTATCCCTCAAATACCCACAATGCCCTCCTGGAGACGGAGTCGGGATCATCCCACTTACGGTCACATGGGATTGTTCCACCGAGTCCTAATACAGACAGTGTGTGTATTTCATTGAAAAGTAAAGGCAACTTGTTTAAAAACATTATTCTGTGTTAAATCTTTCCAAAAAAAGAGAAATTCAAACAAAATGGGTTTTATTTGTGAAGGAACGAAGCATGAACAAACTTCAAGCACCAAATGATAAAATACTTAAACCTTGGTCAAACCTTGGTGGCGTAAAATGTTGAAATGACTGTGACGTCCTGGACAGACTGGTTTATTCACAAAAGAAAAACAAAGCTATCAGTGTTTTTTGTCCAGTACAACCTGACCGTTGTCCTGCTTAAAGACACATTCATCCAGATATTTTCTACCAGGGTTCAGTTTTATCTGAAGCTTCTTTCAGTCGTGACCTCGTGTAACGTCAGGAGACGGTTCTGAGTTTGACACATGTCGCTGAAGACGGTAGAAATCACGTCGTCCTCCAGTTGGAAACTCGAGTCGCTTTGTTTGTTGAACCTCTCCGAGATCATTCATGGAGCTGATTTTAGTTTTTCTTTCTTTTCGCAGGGAAAATATTTAAGTCTGTACCAGGAAAACTGATAAAAGAGGTGAGTCAGTCTGAGCTGATAAAGTATCGTAAATAAAGTGATCAATCTGGATGAATCAGGGCATTTGGTAGCCGTTCGTCTGCTGCTGCTGCTCCAGTTTAATTTCACTGACTGATCTGTAGTGGATTAAGTGTCTGCAGGGTGGGAGTGGAGGCTCCTGGGACGTTCCTCCATAACAGACTTAAATATTCCTGATTGACCCGAGTCATATCTGCTCCACAGAAAGGACAGAACCTGGAGCCGTTCATCCAGTCCTTCTTCAACTCCTGTGAGTCTCCCAAACCCAAACCCAGTCGTCCTGAGCTGACCATCCTCAGCCCCACCGCCGAAAACAACAAGAAGGTAAGACGGGACGACGGCTGCTCACGAAGCGACAGACACTGTAATCACTCCTCTGGTTCACACCGAACATTTAAAATCCCCTCATTATGTCCTTTAAATGTATACGATGGGGAGAAAATCTGCAAAAACTAAAAGCTGTTTAAATCCCATTTTTAGTCCAGAAAGAATCTGGAACCAGAATGACCTGTAACTTTGAAAAATGTGTACTTCGATTTAGTAAAATCACGTAAGTCTCACGGTATCAGAAAATGCCTGTTCTCACTTCTCAAAGGTTATGAATTTAAATAACCTTTTGAAAAAGACAAAGATGATCAGTTTACAAAGAAAAGCATTAAATCATCACACTTAAGAAGCTTCAACCAGAAAAATGACACTAAAATAAGATGCCAAGATCCCACTGAAACGAGGATTAAAAGGTGAATCGTTGCAGCTTTACTTCAGAAAGAAAAGGTAAAAAACGTGAGTTCTTTAGTTTGGGTTTAACAGATGTTAAACCGGGTTGAAGAGCTGCCTTTTGTTTCCTGAAACTAAAGCTCATCACTAACTTTCAGCTGTTCACCGACCTGTTCAAGAACAACGCGAACCTGTCAGAGACTTCAGAGAGGAGACAGAACCACAACTGCTTCTTGGAAATGGTCTCAGTCGACGGCATGTACGACTACATGATGTATGTCGGTAAGTGACGTGAATGTGATGCACGTCCAGGTTCAGTAACTACGTCTTCTCTGCCTTTGGTCTTGAAGCTGCAGTTGATTTTCCTCCAGTTATCAGTTAACGTTTTTCAACTTAAACCTTAAAGTCATATGATGGTGAAACAAAGACCAAACCCGTCCCCAAGACGAGCTCTGAACTGAACCATGGATCTGGAGAATAAAGTTAACTATTGATCACAGTCACTGATCAACGTTGTCAAACCACTGTTTAAAAAAGGGCAATGAAGAAAATATGCTGCAAACTGAGAAGCTGTGGATTGTTCCCGTCACCTCCTGCCGTCTGTTTGTTTTGTGTCGTCAGGTCGCGTGGTCTTCCGCATGCCGGACGTCGTGCACCACTTCCTGGCCGCCGGCAGAATCCTGTTCAAGAACACGTTCGAGGCCTACATGGATCAGTACATGCAGAGCAAACTGGAGCAGATCCTCCAGGAGCACCGCATGGTTTCTCTCATCACACAGCTCCGAGGTGCGACCGCCGCGTGGTTTCACGTTCCTCACATGGAACCTGGACGCGTTGGGTTTTATTCAGCATCAAGTCCCGATACTTTGAGTAAAACCAGATGATGATGATGTGTTTTACCTTTTAGATGAAGAAGCTTTGTGTATTTGTGAAGACTTTGTTTTGAGTGTTGAGGATGTAATGAAGTGACTGTACATGTAACGTATGAAATTAACAAGGACAGAACAGATGCATTAAAAACCTTTAATATATTAATAAAACATCCACACTTTCCTCCTCTTCTCGGTTTGAGCAGTGGAGTCTGAACGTCAGGGTCAGTTTGAGGTGAAACATCTGACGTGAAACTTTAATCTGTTCTGTTTTTCCTGCAGACGCTGTGTTCTGTGAAAACGGAGAGGAGCGAACCACAGAAGACAAACTGATCCGAGCCAAGCAGACGTTTGAGGAGATGATGAAGTATTTACCAGGTCAGTGTTCAGTCAGACCTCCTCCTCCTCCCGCTCCTCCTCCTGCTCCTCCTCCTCCTGCTCCTCCTCCTCCTCCTCCTCCTCCTGCTCCTCCTCCTCCTCCTGCTCCTCCTCCTCCTCCTCCTCCTCCTCCTGCTCCTGCTCCTCCTCCTCCTCCTCCCGCTCCTCCTCCTCCTCCTGCTCCT
>JAPQRN010000017.1:50598-73109 GCA_037367275.1 Coranthus polyacanthus | reverse complement strand
TTTCTCACAGACCATTTGTTCACAGCGATAAATCTGTAGAATTAGTTTCTCCTCTGTTTTCCTGGAAAGTGTTCAACTGTTAAAGTCACATTCCATTCACACCTCATGACATTGTCTTTCCTCTATCTGACTCTGGCTTTGGACTTAGTCACAGCTTAGTCACTGAAGGATTTTCCACTTGTAGAGAGATTCAGGTCTGATCTTCTGAAGGGGAAAAAAAACAATAAAGCAGAAAACTGTAAATAGATGAGTCTATAAAACATCAGAGGATGGTGTAAATGCCTGTTATAACCCATGAAAGCCAAATGCAATGTATTTAAATTGCTTTTTTATTTGACAAACAATCCAAAAATCTGAAAAAAATACAACACTTGACTCAAGTTTTTCCATTTTCTGCAGCTTTATACTAATATCTACTACATCTCAGAGGCAGTTTTAGTCCATTTTCAGATGACGATTTGACACAGATTACGATAAAAGCTGGTAAATTCGACACTAATATATAATGTTTAGCAAAGAGGAGATAACATTCCTCTGTCAGCTATTGTTGTGTGTATCTGCTCATTAATAAGGTACATTTAGTGTATTGTGTATGTACTGTTTCACCTCTAAACCCTCTAAACAGCTGTTTCAATATCACTCTTATTTATTAAGTTGTTGTCTAGTTTATGTATATTTTGGGTTGTGTTTTAGTGATTCACTATTCATAGTGATTCTACTGATTCAACAATTTTTAGCCATTAACTTCCAAAGTGTTCAAAGACAACTAATAAACGAATAAACACTGCTATAATAATTTAATTTAGAAGAAAAGTGAAGAGTTCAATCAGTTGCATGCTTTTCATTCATGCGATATAAACAATACAGCAATATCTTGCTTCGTTTGGACTTTACACCAGAGTCATTGAGGTGAACTTTCAGCTCAACCAAACACTGACATTTAACTCATTTAATATGTACTTCACAGCACCATTCAAGGCAGAGCTCATGTTTCTTACTTCTCACAGAATACTTCTCTTATGACAGCAGTCGAGAAGCTGCAAAATGTGTGTTACAGAGTGAAAAATGACTTCTTTTTTCAGTCCTGACTCTGTATTACTCACTGACCCCACTGAGACAGACTCCTATTCCAAATGTTCCTGAAGTGAAGCTGCTTCGACTCTGAACTGCAGTGGCTGGTGAGACGTCTCGGACTGAATAAAATGACGCCGCTGCCAGACTTTCCATGAGGTCATCTCTGGCCAGTTTTTACAGTCCTGCAAAGAGACGGAGGATGAGTTTTTACTGCACTTAACAGTGACATATAAACAGTGGTCTGCTCTCAGCTTGAAGCCCCTCCACCTCTCAATGCAGAAAGGTGTCATTAAACAAACCCTGAGTGTTTTCACCTCCGGTTCCCAATGACTTGGGCTCCTTCTGCAGGAAACAAAACGCGATCCATCAGTCAAACAGGCGTTGTTGACAAATGAGGCAACACTCTGAAGTGTTTGATTATTTTCTCAAAAGTGAGGAGGAGGCACGCGAGCTCCGAGCCTTCTGTTCTGCAGACTGGAGCTGAAGGATTTCCCCTGATTTTCAGATTAGTTCTTTCTGGAACAGAACAGTAGTCTGCTGGGTCTCCTGGGGTTTCTTTCTTCATAATAGCAAGCTGGACTTTAAACACAGAAATGCACATATCAATCACTACATTATGCCTTTACATAGTTTGGGGATTCTTTCACATTTGTATGTTACTTTAAAGGCAAGAGTACATCCCTGATGTGGGGAAATACCACATAATATAAACTATGAAACAATTAGTCCATGAATGTGAGGCATTTTTCCAGCACAAAGTCCAGAAACATTCACTGTTTCCAGCTTGTCAAATGTTTGAGTTTTCTGTTTTAATAACACACTGAATAAAAGGAGACGTTGTCACCATGACGTCACCCACTGGTTTTTACACTGCTGTTTTGAAGCCTTGAGTTTGGCATTTTGGCCGTCACCATCTTGTGTTTTTTGGTGCCAGAAGTGACCATATCTGGACAAAAGGTGGAGCAGAGGATGAGTGAGGGGTGAAACCACGGATGTATTATAAGAACTTGATCCAAAATGGCACCTGTTCTTATCAACCACAGGTTCAGGACAAAGTGAATCCAGTTGTTTAGTTTGTTCCAGTGTAATACCGCTGACGACCACTAGATGCTGCTCAATAAAGCCATGGCTCCATAGACTTCCATTGAACTTGTCTCTATAAACACTAAGGAGTCATTGTGGTCTCATTGGTTTTATGTGGACCCTCTAATAAGTGTTGTGGTCCATGGTTCATCAGGTCTCAGGATGAATAGAAGCTTTGATTGACAGGTGTCATTGACAGCTCACTGCTGCTGAGTCAGACTTCCAGAGCTGACGTTTATTTAATAAAACAAACATCTTGAATGTAGTTGTATTTAATAAGTTACACTAACAAGATGTAAAATGACTTTTTGTCCAAATATGGTCATGGTTCTGACTCTAAAAATCCAACATGATGACGTCCAAAACACAAGCTCCAATGGGTGATGTCACGGTTCCTGTGTCCAGTCTGTGATCAGAGCCCACTTGGGCATCTTGGGTTGATCTGCTTTTGGAACCAGCCTCCAGTGGTTATTCAAGGAACTGCAGGTTTTCTGACATTGGTTTTCAACCCCGTTGTTGCTTGATTTTTACAGAATATCTGTGGGTTTTCAGACTGTTGGTCACACGAACAGAAGATGTCAATAGAATAAATGTTTTTACTTTTTGACATGCTTGGACCAAACAATGAAGTGAAAAATAAAAAGAATGAAGATACTTGCAGCCTAAAATGATTTTTTACCTACTTTTACTGCATCTCTGCAGCAAACTGACCTAAAACTCACATTTCTACTCATGACAGGCAGTTAAACAGACAGTGGGAGGGTATTTATTCTCTTTACTAAAATAACCTTTTTTCAATCGGAAACAGCTTATCAAAAACCTGGTCTTAGTTTGTAGACATGATGAGAGCTAATGACACTCTGGGTGTGAAACAATCAGGCTCAACATGCTCTCTTTGATTTATAGTAAATGAACATTAAATAGCTTGCAGCAGAAATGTTCCTTCCACGGTCCATAAGTGTCTTTAATCAGATTTCCACTCAGCAGGATCAGGGGAATGTGCGTGCAGCCTTTATTCCTAATGCCCTACAGTCATCTGCAGCTACAAGAAAAAAAAACGTCCCAAAACATTTCTTCATGCTCAGATATGTTTTGAATTTTGCCACCATCAAAGATCGTATAGACTGTATTGTTTGCAGGGTCCAGGGGAGGACTTCAAAGCAGCTGATAAGTCCAAGTCTCAGAGGGAAAGAGGCTGTTCCGCCTCCTCATCCCGTTCCAATTAGCCCGCAGGACGTTTCTGATTAAAAACTCCACATCCTATGTTTTCTGCAGCTCGCTCTCTTTTATCTTTTTGTTAGTTACTTCACCAGTGTGTTTTGAGTTTCAGCTGCAGAGAGGATCACGGTGCTTCATTCAGAGGGTACCTGTATTCAGTCCGACAGGCCAGGTGCCACATCTAGTCAGACAAAAACCCTTTAAACAGCCGCCGTCATGTTTGGGCTCTTTGGATAATATGGTCCTCTTGTCTAGTCCAGAGGTGTTCAGGTCAAGGGGCTCAACCCTTGAACCCCTCAATATAGGCTTCATGGCACAAAATGGAAGGATTTTAGTGAAGATTTTTATTATTATTCATATTACGAAATGCAGAATGTTGTCAGTTTTGAACTAGGCTTGGACTGCACAGCATTTTGATCCTTTGTCCCACATGTTGAGACAATGTCCCTCATTTAGCTTTTGAAAAAGAATACATGAGTTCAAGAAGATTAAGGTCAGGTTTATGTCCATGTGTCACTTTTATTTAAACTTACATTCAAAGTGTTTAAACCAACACCACACAGTAATGTTAGAGGCTTTTTCTGATTTCACAAGGGCAATATTGTTTGATTTAACCCTTACTTTGTTCATTTTGTTGATTATTTTCTTCATTGTGTGCTATATGTTAAATACATATACTGGATACTACATGTTATTTCAGTCTGCACTTCAGTTTGTTGTATGTGAACATTAATGCACTTACAACACAGTCACAAAGTCATGACTTTATATGTTAAAAACACAAAAAATCTTCATGAAACATTTGAAAACACACTGCATTAAAGCCACCATGTTTTTTTGCACATTGCATATTAGGTTCACGTCTCCACAGCTGATCCAGAACCAGCAGAGTCCTGTCCACTTGATCAGGACTTCACCAGCAGTGCAGAGGTGATGTTAAGGTTATGGGGTATCACTCATTTTTCTCTCTGATCATTCCAAATGTTTTCCTTACAGTGTTTCCTCATAAGTGGTAGCTCTGTATGAGTCACACTTGAGTAGAGATGAAGTCGCCTGAACAGCCGACTCTGATGATGATTTGTTTGGCAGAGATGAAGTCGAGTGTAGTAGCGACTTCATCTCTACTACACTCGAGTAGAGATGAAGTCGCCTGAACAGCCGACTCTGATGATGATTTGTTTCCATGGCGAAGATCCGATGTTTACAGCTTATAGATGATTAGTGCGTCTTATTTATGTGCTCAGCCATTAAGCTTTATGTTTGTGGCAGTGATTCAGGGGGAAAATATCTATGGAGAAATAAGATGTGAGCAGACTTAGCTAATCCTCAACAGCTCCTGGTTCAAAGTCATAAAATGGGAGCGTTCAAAGAGTAGAGCAGCACTTTGAGACAATTTCCTGACTGCTGTAAATGTCTGCTTTTCCAAGTTTCCATTGTGTGATGGAGGTCTTTCCCTCATTCAACACAAGTGTAGACGAACCAATAGTGATTTTATTATAAACCTTTACTTTTTTGTTATATACCTTTACCAGGGTCTGTCTTCACCTGTTATGTTTCAGAAGTAAAACACTGTCTTTACGCTCTATTAACACAAACCCTTTAATCTAGTTTTCACCCCAGACAACATCATTGTTTGTTTTTTTCATTAACAGATGCAGGACAGGGAAGAAGATGGTATCATGCAGACGTCTGGTGGTTGTGGTTTTTCAAACACTGAAAACTGAGGCTAAGGGCTCATAACCAGGCAGCAGAATGTGACCACTTGGGAACCAAAACAAGCTGGTGTTTATGCATCTAATTCTGAACAGTTCAGAGCATTTGGACCAAAAATAAATTGGTTTGGAACCTGGAGAGCTGGTTCCAAGCTGGAACCAAAATAGTAGGTTTTCCCTTGACCTGAAAAGTGAAAAATATGACATGTGTCATATTTGACAGGTTGGAAAGAGACGATGAAAACGAAAATGGAGATGTCTGAGAAACTGGCAGAAAAAATGTGCTGCGATCTGCTTTCACTAACTAGTGCTCTACTCCTCCTCCTCATTAACAAATAAACACTGTGTCCACATGTCAGTTTAACCGTCAAAATACGTACATTTTCTTCTCTAAAGTGAAACCACACTTTTTACTAAGGTCCATCTTTCACACTGTTCTGATATTAGTCATGCATGATAACAATAAAACAAAAAACTATTTAAAAAAATGTATTTTGGTTCTGCTTATTAGCTCCTAAACATGATAATCCTTTATTTACCTGTGAGTAAAGTCTAAGGCCAAAATGCATGTATTAGACTTGATTTGAAAGGGACGATCTTATAGTTTCTGTTTGACATGTGGCTGAAACACATCAATTCAAACACGGTTCGAATGTGACATTAAGCCTTAAATGTAAATGTACTTGTATGTAAATTACCTCAGTTCAAATCCAGACTCAAAACTCATCTGTTTCAATCTGCATATTCACTATAATTTCACTGTTTCCCTTCTTTCTGTGTTACTTTGTTTGTGGTTTTATTTATTTGTTCTGTGTTTTTTCCCTGTAAAGTGTCCTTGAGTGGTTAGAAAGGTGCTGTCAAATAAAATGTATTATTATTATTATTATTATTATTAAATGGACACACGGTTGCATTAATGTGTGGGATAGTTGTGTAGACACATCCTTTGAAATATTGAAGGATTATTGCATTTATGAAAAGTACCTGGTACATTGGTTCTCTACTCTTACCCTAACCCCATATTAGCTGCTTTCATCAGCCATTTAATCCGCGCTGCCCTAATGCCCTACAGTCAGTCCAACTGCTATTAGAGTCAGTCAAATACTTGTGTAGCCCGTCCACTTGTCCTCAAAGCATCTTCTAATCCATGAGAGAAGCCCATCGAGTCATCACTGTCCCCTCAGTCAGTCACTGTAACCTGCTATTGTTCCATTTTCTAGTGTCTTAAAGGTTTCCGCAGGTCTGGTGGTGGTGACCAGATTCTAACAGGCCAAATGTGGGGAAAAGGTTTGTGTGGAACAAGGCTGAGAAGTCAACTTACACTATAGACGATGCAGGTTACACATGAGGCCTTCAACATGTGAAGGACTTCAAGCTGCAGTGTTTGATACTTTTGTGTCGTCATTGGTCATAAATTCAATAATTCCCTTTCATCATATTGTAATTCAAGTGTCTGAGATGAAACTAGAATTCTACCTCCTTCTCTGTTTTCATGTTTTAGAAAATCTACCCTGTGACACAGACTTAATCAAATCGCAGGTGTTTTCAGACAGGAAGGGGTTAAATATGTGATTGACAGCTGTAATTACTGATCACTGATCCGATTCAGATGCGATTCGAATCTGTGGATCAGGTTCATGTGTCTTTATATTTATTTGTAGATTTGGACAGAGCAGAGAAACTGCAGAAGAAACGACTGGATTTACACATTCTGTTGTTTCTCCCTCTGATTCTGACTCCTGCTGCTTTAACAAATTCTTCTTATTTGAATGCAACTTTCCCAAGTCCCACAATAAATATAAAAGGAAGCTGAAATTTCACTGCTTTATGGTCAAATGTTATAAGGTGTTTGAGGCATTTTTTCATTGCAGTGTGGAAAAAACATCTCAGTCTACAGCTCAGATGTTATTATACGAAATACTAGCTGATCAAGTTTGAAAATCCACTTTAAACTGACCTTTTGTCACAGTAAGTTGATTTATTTTACTGAGACAATGATGAATCAAACATTGAAGGACAGAAGCTGCTGCTTATCATAATATTCACATAGGTGTAGGTTCTTTTGCTGATTTTCTGGTTAAAATTTGGAGTACATTTGGATGGAAACCTGACTGAACTCAGGGATTCCCTTTGATATGAAAATGTGGGACAAAGGATGGAGACACTGGAGCCTGGAACTCTGCCCCTAGAGCTGGTTCCAGAGAGCTTTCAGGTTCTCTAGTGGCCCTCAACCAAGTCCACAGAACAACAAGGCCTTGTCAAGCCCATGTGGCCACAAGACACATCAATTATCTGGGATTCACAAAAACACAAAGACACAATTGTAAATTTTCAGTAGTTTTATTGAAAAATGCCTCTTCTGTTTTCAGAAATAAATAAGAAAATAAGGCTGTGGAATTCACAATCTGCAGTTCAAACATGAAGCAGCAACACCATTTCCATAGTCTTGCAGGCAGGTTTCGACTGCATTCGATACTGAGAAAATGACAAGAATGACAACAACTATATTCTGGTTAAAACAAAATGAAATGTAACAAAAAAACATGTACTAAATATACACCACAGACATGCAATTCCACCTTTGGTAAAATTAGCTGTGACGGCATAAAGAAAAACTGATAAATACCAAGTCTAGAGATACAAAATGAAAGCTGTGTTTAACTGCCATAATGAAACTGAACCTCCTTCGAAGCTGAGGATTATACTGAACATACTGCATGAAATGTGAAAAAAAAGGTTAAATCATCTCTCATCTGCTGTACCGACACTGTGAACAGACGTTTTCATTCCTCCGCTACAATCGTTCAAGAGTGCACTGTTCAACACTGCTAGTTAATACGAACTCGATGCAAATATGTTACAAGCAGAGACTTAATGTGGAAAAGGAAGCTCACAGGTTTCTCTAATGGATTCTTTACAATTTTTTCTTCCATTTTTTAAAAAAAATGTTTAGCCTAACAATTACCCTCCCTCCCTCCCTGCATCCAAACCCATTACCTGTCACAAAAATGAATATTCACATACGTTTTAAGGCATTTAAAGGTATTTTCTAATAAAGTCGAGGTGTCAAACCCCTTTTTTGTGTATAATGTGCATATTCCAACAACAAACACAGGTTGAACAAGGAAAAAAAGAACAGAAAAAGAAAACATGTCTTGTCTTATGATGCTGTCAGCCTTTTGGATGCCTTTCTTGATAGTGCTCTCTTTCGGCGCTGGTTTTGCGACACTTCTTCCTCCTCAAGGACCGGGACTACTCGAGTGTTGGGTTCAGGTGGATATTGGCCTGATCGGAGATAGCGTTGGGGCACATTTATCTTAATCGGTCTCAGAGAGTTTGCTTTCTCTGACACATGTTGTTAGTAAAGCAGCAGGGCTGAGTCCACACGCTTTAGTGACACTGAGGGCTTGTTGAGCTCAGGTTTTTCTCATTTTCTGCCCAATAGTTTACAAAAAAACATCTAAAACAGGATACGACACCAGAGGAAGTGGGTGGAAAACATCTGATCAGTCTACTTCTAGAACCTTAACCAACAGGAGGGGAAAACGCTTTTCTTTGGGCTGCCATTTGAATAGAAAAAGCAATTTAATTTTTTTAATTTAAGTTTTTTTAGTGAAAATGAAGCCTATGGATCTGGTACATGGTTGACTACACTTACTTTAGTGACTAAACCTTTGAAAAGAAGTGAAGGGGCGGTGTTTTAATCATCAAAAAAATAAATCCAATACACATGATCAGCTCAGCTATTTTGATATAATTTCTCCTAAAAGGCTCAAAGTCGTGGAAGGTAAAACTATTCAACAATAAGGATGAAATGTGTCAGCTTGTAGATCTAGAGCCGATTGGGAAAGTGGTAAAAAAGAATGAAGCATATAGATTTTTGTGGAGCAGATGATGGAAGAGGCTGAGGAGTGAGTTGTACATGTGCACAAGTTCAAATCAGATAATGATAAAGTTTTCATACAATGAACTCCCATGATGCCAAAACCCTGTGAATTTACATGATTACTTTCAATTAAATCCCAAAATTCAGACTTCAAATTTTGTCCCTGATGTCATATATGAGAAGAGGAATAATTACGATTATTACTCAAAATCACCTCAGTAACATTTGACATAAAGATATACTTTGGATTCCCTGGTGTTTTATGAAGTAATCTCACTTTCTACAGAGTTGTCATATTTCAATTTCTAAAGAGAAGAGAATCTGTGGCGTAAACTGTAGCTCAGATTGAGCCCAATCCTTCTGGATTAATACATCCTTCAATCATATTGAACAGATGTTAAATTAATGTAGATGGATACTAATGTCTGTCAGCTCACTAACCAATCAGCTGTCAGATCCACTGTGTGGACACGCCCCCGATCTTTTTCTCTTTTCCGTCTCCCAGTTCTCAGATAAAAATTCTTCTTTCTGCTGCTTTGAGTTTGCATTGTTAGTTGTGTAACAGACACGTACAGTACAGTTGGTTTGAGGGGGAAAAAAAATCACAAAAATCAAAGACATTTTGTTGAACATGAACGGGCAAATGTAAACGTCCGGGGGTCACATGTGCAGAAGTGACGGCCCTGAGCAGTTGAAAACAAACAAACATGTTGTTGGCATTCAGCAAGCGGCAGGTTGTTGTTTGCAAGGCACAAGCTTTCAGACTACAGATGTTAAAAACTAAACGTCATGGACTGGATTCAGACGTCATTTACAAGGCACTAATTAGTTTATTTACACGTCACCTTGAGAGAAGATGCTGTTAACAGAGTTGCTGCTGCTGCTGCTGTTGCTGCGCGTCTCTGTTACAAATCCACCTTTGTTAGTATTTGTTTGTTGTTGTTGTTGTTGTTGTTTGGAACATGCTCCTCCATTGTTTGGTCTTTGGCTTCAAGATGCAAACAGGCCACTAAACGGGTCGGTGCCGTCACCGCCGCCGCTGCTGCTGTTTGTTCTACTGGATGTGAGTCGATGTTAGTACTGGTTCCCTCTTTTGTTGTTGTGTTGTTTGTTAATGGTTTTCCTTTGGCATTATCCTTTAAACAGCTCTAGAGCGCGTGAGCGAGTGTTTCAGTTACAGGACTTTTTGTTTTTTCAGGAAGTCAGTGAAAGCAGCGCAGGCGGCTTAGAAAGTCTACTATGGTGAACCTGAAACAGGCCAAAGAGGATGGAAGGGGTCAGTGAGGTCAGAGGTCAGACAGCGAATCAACAACTACAAATGTCACAATGTTACTATGAAATGATTAGTGATCATGAGTTCTATCACATGCAGTTTATTAATGAGGCACCGCCAAGTCTCAGGAAATACACAGGACCGGCACATGGTAAGAAGAATTAAAGGACACTGATTAGGATGGAAAAATCTGATATTTCAAGAATATATTCAGAATATTTTGAGAATAACGTTTTACTATTCTGAGATAAAAAGTCACAATATTCGGGTAATATTTTGAGTAAAAAAGTCATAATTTTACAAGAATAAAGTTGGTGTTTTTTGGGAGAAAAAAGGCTGAATATTACGAGAGCTGAGCCAGATATGATGTATTACTTGGACCCTGGTGAAATTGAAGTTACTTCGTACTGTGTCACCTGTTGGTCGTTATATAAAGAACTGCGTTTAGAAACTGATCTTAAATCTGAGAATCGATCAGGAAACATTAGGATCAGAAGTACCATGTGATTCCGTGAACAGTGCATTTCCCAAAACACTGGTGTATTTCACATGTTAAGAGTTGAATACAAACTGAAAAACCCAGCAGCTGATTAGAAACATGAGCTGTGTTTAGAAAGCTGCTCCGTACACACCTCCGTATCCCTGGCCGTTGTAAGGAATACCGACGCACTGAGAGGAGTCGCAGTATCCGGAAGGTCCGGGAGGACCACGCACTCCGGCATAACCAGGACGTCCAGGGGGGCCTCGAGCTCCAGCAGAGCCAGGAGGACCTGGTGGTCCTGTCCTGCTTTCTCCTGGAGGTCCTGAGAGGGGGGCAGAGGAGAGCTTAGACCAGTCACACAAAACAAGTACATTTCCAGGTAGTATCTGGACTTTTTATTTGTCCTTTTACTCCTACATTTTAACACAAATATCTGTACTTTCTACTCCTTACATTTTCAAAACAGGCTTTAGTTTTAATGCATTTGAGGTGAATTATCCATTATTTGTATTTTACGTCATTGTGCATCTGATTCAAGACAATCCCTTGATGAATCCACTGTGAAAATCACACACAACAAACAAAACAAGATGAAAATGACATAAGACAAAAAGGTTTAAAAGTATTAAACAGATGAATCAGACGGTAAACAGAGACTGGATCAGTTTTAATTTAATTTGAAGTTGTCTTTGCAGTGAATTCATGACGTGAGGTTCTGTTCACTTTACACACAAACAGCTGCTGGAAATGTCCTTCAAAGGCCGACTTTAGACTTTTAGACTTTGAGGACACTTCAGAGCCTGGACTTTGTCACTGTTACTGCAGTGAAGCATCAGTACTTGTACTTTTACCAAAGTGTCTGTACTTGTACTGGATTAAGGGATGTCTCTGATCACATGGAGACACTGCAGTGGATTAAGGACGGACAGACTTTTTGTGTGGAATCATTTTGCATGTCATGTACTGGAGCTTCTGGTTTTGTTTGGTAAGATGAGATAAATACCACACGTCCACAGCGCGTCTCTTCTTTCAGCTGTAATAAAACCTCAGACCTGTGGTGGCCGCCGACACACTTGGGCACAGGATTTGGAACATGAAGAACTACAAAAAGCAGAGATTTGCTGTTCCATTTTTCCCCTCTGCGTTATGTCTAGACATGGGCAAAGCCGATTGGAAACTCTCAACATGTGTTGTGATGAAACTTCCACCGTGACTCACTGCCGTCCACTTCCTCCTTCTCCCTCTTTTCCTCTGACTTCCACTTTTTCCACAACTTGACCTTGTAGCATTTCCCTGCGCAGCGTGTCGGGTTACAGCGGCGCTGGATGAGCTCACGCTGCTAACTCGCTGTTCGGCCTCGTTTCTGCAAGCTCAGAGGTGACATCTGAAAACTCTTGGAGTTGGTGAAAAGTCTGTCTTTTTTTTCATCACCAGTTTGTTTCTGAAAAGCTTCCATTACAGAGCCCTGTGCAGGTTTTACAGTGTCTACCTGTAGTTTAGGTTGGGTTACTCTAACCTTAAACTATGATGTACAACAAACCACTCGACTTATCTTTATTTAAATTAATGTCATCATTCAGGTTTCCAGATATTCTCCAACTAACTTGTTTTAATTAACATGATTGTGATCTGATGCCTTCCCTGTTATTTCATATGCGGGTTCTTTGCTAAATCTTTGACAGAAATGTATTTTATGATTTAATATTGCAGATATTCATTAAAGATCTCATGGTCTCACATGGTTTTTGTTTTCCTTTCTTACTCACCTGCCTCATATTTCACAACTCAACATCTGATGCATGTAAATCTTACTTTACTATTGTTTTACCTCAGAAGATATTTTAAATATTGTGGAAAATAACTGCTGCTACCAACTGGATAGAAGTGCTGATGATAAATCCTATTTTTCATGAACATGAGTGTGAAGGGGTTTGCAGAGCTCATCAATGGGTTAAACAACTCATCAAACTACGTTTTGCTGTAGTTCAACTGCATTCATATTTGCCGCCTTTACCAAACTAGCCATGGATCCATTTTTACTGTGTCACCAATTGGTAGTAAAGTAAAATGTATGTGAATTAATTTTCATAATTTTGAAAATGTGATCGTGTTTCGATGGTGGAAGATTCAATAAAACATGTCGATGTTACGGCAGTTCATGATGTATTTTTCTACTTTTGGGTCCTGAATAGAAACGTCTTTTGGGTTTAGTGATTCAACAAGTTAACCCATGTGTTTTCCCTTTCTGTGTAGTTGACAAGTGAAACTCCAAACCACGTCGGACTATAGAAGGAAACAAATCTGATTGAGACGTGGACCTGCTCCAGAGAGTTATGATAACATTACACCTCATCAGTCACAAACTGTCTTTTCAAGCAGCGCTCGGTGTTGAGACTGACAAATGTAAGGAAGAAAACGATATCCACGATGCTTCATATCATTCTCTGTTTTCTGCTGACGTTGAATCGTGAAAACTCATCGATTGACAGTGTGAACGGAGTCAATCACTTATTTTTAGAAGAAGCCAGACACAGTTTTAGTTGTAAAAACAGTGTTATGAAGAGGATCCTCAGTCTCAGTATCAGGATCAGTATCTGTGGAGGAAGGCCAACAGACTGGAAGGAATACATCTTCACTGATTCACAGAGCAGCACTGCTCAACATTTTCTGCTTCCAGTCTTTGGGATAATTTTTAATTAGATTAAACCAACCAGACCAAATAATTACTGTAGAATGAAAATAACCACTGCAGTCCCTCCTCTTGCAGACACTATGTGAAGCTGTGTTTCTTACCTGCTGGCCCCCTCGGTCCTTTCTGTCCGACTCCTGAAAGCCCTCGCTCTCCTTTCTCTCCTGGTAGACCTGAAGGAGACACAGAACCGGCTTCTGTTCAGCTTAGAACTGAGATATGAAGAACCTCATTGGTTTATTTCTAACCCAAAGAGCCTGAAGCTGCTTCAGTTTGTTTACTATGTCTGCACTCATGTAAACACATGGATGGTTTTCACTGTACAGCTTTGTCATGTTTGGTGTGGATTTACCGTCTGGAAGTTTCATGTGTGATACAGAGGAACAATAGTTGTGTTTACAGAAGCTGTCATGAGTCACTATGAGTAAAACTGAAGCCTCGCCTCGTTACCATCTTGTGATGGTTTTGTGCTTTTGAAAAAAACCTGCTGCAGTGTAAATAATCCCTCATGTGCTACTGGAGCTGCTTTTAGAAATAAAAACCTTTGAGCCTGATTTTCATCTGATGCTTTGTCTCATATTGTTAAAGGAGAAAAAATGTCAAAAACCTCTCATAAAAATGTCACAGATTAATATTATTCTTGAGTTATATAAAGTGCTAATATTCATTAATTTGCACATTTTTAACCCATTAAATGCCAGTTTTTTGACATAATCTCAGTATGTTTCTAAAAGCATCACCTCGACAATAAAGGATCAATAGCATGTATTTACCCAAAGGATAAACAGGAGAAAATGACTCATTCATGTTGATTTGAGTTTGTTTGAAAAACCTGACATAATATAAAGCCTGACTTTATGCAGGTTTAGGGCCTTTTCACACCTGAAAGTCTGAACTGAAGTTTGTGTTTTTGTTCCATGTACGTTTAATCTGGTGAGCTTTTCTGTTTAGTTCACATTATCATTTTGTGAACTTTGAATCATACCTACATCATGTCATCAGCTGCATCTTCCTAGACTTTGAATGGTTTGAAAATACAGAGACTTTTTCTGACTTTGTTGGACCATATTTCTATTAAAATCCTTTGTCTCTTCCCATGTATCTACAGTTTTTCTTTCCTTTGGTTCTTTTTCTTCTTTTGTTAATGGCTGATGATAACCTGTTGTAATTGGTCCAAAGATCCAAACCAGAACATCTACTGTAAACAAAATGAACCATAGTTTGAGTCGACCTCTTTCTATCCAACGAAGGTTCGACTGTTTAATAACATCTGCAGTTATTGGTGTAGGTGTGAAAACCGTTTAGTAGGTTTAATTGAAAAAACATTTCTATCTACAAGGAGTTTATTATAGGCATATCAAAGCAGCTGAGGGTGAACTTCTTAAGAAAACCAACAAGTCTGAAAAGTGAAAAAGCCTGTGTCCTTGGTGAGGTGTTGCAGGAGCTGCTTATTGTGTTAAATCATGGTTAACTCGTCATATTTCAGTGTGTGTTGAGCAGGTCATGTGATGCTGTACCTCTCTCTCCCTGCTGGCCTGGTAAACCTGGACTTCCAGGGAATCCATTCCTCCCTGCGGCACCTGGCTCTCCGCGGGGTCCCTGTCTGCCCGGAGGTCCGGCAGGACCAGGAGGACCCGGGTTATTGCTGCGGTACATGCCGTTGGGGATCTGGTTCAGTAGCGTGTTGACTCGCGTCATTTGTGCTGCATCAGAGAGAGAAGATGGACGTTAACGTTAAAGTGACAGAGACTCTGTTTAGATCTGGAAACGGAAAAGGCTCGACTCACCGGTTACGATCTGCTCGCAAACCTGCCTGGCGATGGATCTCATCATGTTCTGAGGAGCAAAGTCACCCTGTAGACACAGACAGAGAGTTTTACAGACGGAGTTTATTTTACAAACTGATACTCAACATCTTCTTTAAAAGTGTTCAGTTTATTGAGTATTTTATTGTATTTCACTTTGTAAAATCTGTGTAAACACTGACACCGAGTCAAACCAACTCTACAGGTACAAATAAAATACAATCTGCATAGTCTGTCGCATTTCAAGTTATTGTCATCATTCGTTATTTTACAAATATGAATCATTAGATCCATGAAACATCTTTTTTCCCAAACCCCAAAGAGTTTCACTTTACAGCAAAATATGGAGAAAACAACCATGTACATGTACATCAATCAAAGTGTTGACTTATTTCTGATCTACTGAGAAAGAAAAGGATCTCATCAACACCTAACGTAGTAAAAATAAAGTACAAATATCAAACTACATGTCATGTTATGACTGAATATTTGAAACTTATATCATAACACATCCATTTACATACACAGATTTGACAAAAATGAAGAAATGAATAATGAAATAAATGAATGATTGACATGTGATGTGACTCACTCTTTCTCCTTTGTCTCCCTTGGGACCGACAGCGCCCTGCAAACAGAAAAACAAACCGGTGAGTGTTCACCAAAATGCCAGAGCAGATCCACACATCCACCAGACGTGGAGGACACTTACAGGAGGACCGGAGTCCCCAGGTTTTCCCGATTGTCCTGCAGAACCTGGTATTCCTGGAGATCCTGGAGGTCCCTGCAGAGAAACAAGGACAAACACACTTAGAGAAGTTTCTTCATCCTAAATGACTGCTTTCTCTGTTGGAACCTGTTTCACATTACTGGTCTCACAGCCTGCTTATAATGACCTGCATGTTTGTCAGATTCAACTACAAGTATAATCCATAAACACATATACTTAACACGGAAGGCTGTCTGTTTTCTTTCACACAGAAAGAGAGAAGAAAGACTTGAACAGAGGTGAGTTTTGAGTCCAACACAAGAAACGTAATAGTGACGGTAACGTTTTAAACACACTAAGTTAGATTTCAGTCAAAACAAGAACAAAAGATGGAATTTGATGATGTTGGGAAGCAATGAGGGATCATGAGAGTTGTTTTCACCATGACTCAGGTAGTTTTAGTCACTTGACATTAATATATTTGCATTTTGTCAGTTAGTTTGTCCTGTTTTACTGTTATTACTTGTACTTTGTTGTCATATGTGTCTGTTTACCAAGTTTTCTCATAGAAAGGATGATCAAATGAAACAGGCCGTTACACTGAATAAAATGACAGATTTCTATGAATTTTATCATAATGGGAAATATTTGATATAATGCGCAAAACTAAAAATATAACATAGCCCTTGCCATGTTTCGATATTTGAATGAATCAGGCTACACTAGGGTTTCTTCTTTCTATTTAAGCCTGGACACACTCACAGCCCAACTCTTTGGTGAAACATACGTTTTCCTGATGTTAGTCCAGTGACCGGACCTGGGTCTTCTGGACCCACAGTTTTTATTTTTTAAAAGTGACATATACAGTTGACAACTAATCCCCAACACTGGGAGGCTGTAACCACTCCTGGACTTAACCTTAGAGAGTAGGGAGAGAAGAGCCTCCATCTTTTAAAGAGTGGGTAAGTGAGATGTATCCTCTGTCCAATGTGCTCCTAAAGTTCATGAGGATGTGTGGACCCTTTATTGAACATATTAGGAGGGACAGGAGTCAACCTGGGGACTAATGGTATCACTCTGTGTTGGACTTTAACAGGAGTTCAGTTTTCCGGCCTTGGTCCTGGGCCTTCCATTGACTTGGTTTCTGACCATCAGTCCACTTGTGGACGTTTTGGTCTCTGTACACACTGACATTCATGTGTGAACTTTTTCTGTGAGCTGGTATTTTATTTTGTTCTACTACTGTTTATTTATTTAAGTCCCAAAACCTCAACTGAATCTGATACTGGTGGTTTTTATTCACTTTTATTCTTCTCTGTTATGTCTATTTCATCATTTTTTTCTATGTTGCAAAAACAAAACAGTCTTTATAATTTTACATAATCGGCTCCTGCATCGTAAATTATTCTCAGAAATGTTCAATAAGACTCAATGACTAGATGTAAGACTTTCCGGTCTTGGCAGGTCTACACGTGTCCAGGGCTCTAAACAAAGCTTTAAAGTCTCACCATGGGCCCCGCGGGGCCTCTGGGTCCAGCCGGTCCTTCTTTTCCTTGTGGTCCCTGAAAGAACAGATCAGACAGAAACTCTGAGTGGACAGTGTTCATGTGTGAAGCATTGACAGAGCGAGGTTAAAGACTCACCCTGACTCCGGCTGGTCCGATGGGGCCAACAGCACCAGGAGGCCCAGGTGAACCCTGCCGACACACAAAAACATCTCCAATTAAAACCCCTTTAAGCTCTGTTTCTCTGCTCATTGTAAAGGTCACCACTGCTCTGCCTGACCAACACAAACCATTTTGTTTCTGCTGTTTGCGTCCGGCAGTAAATCTGCTTTTTGTGCTCATTTGCTCAGAAACACCGCTCACGATTTTTTTATCGTCGATCCTCTCTACTCTTTGATGCCTTGGCATTGGGTTTACAGGGAACATAATATATTCCAGAACCGTTTTTTATTGGCCATTATGAAGCAGGACTGCGTGGTCTGTGAGTCATTAAATGCATGTTACCCCAACGTCTGCTCCAACTCACTCACCTTAAAACGTCCACTTAGAGCTGGACTAAAGAGCCACAAGTGGACGTAGGTTTGATCCTCATTAACAGAGGTCTGAAGCAGGAATCACACACTGACATTCAATGATTTTTAGGACATTTTCCAGATCATTTTAATTAGTTTATTGGACAAATAATTTTTTTCTTATTCACACGTACTACAGTAGACAGAGGCCAACTATTGTAAAATAAAACCAAATTGTCTTGTATTAAGCAAAAACCAAATAAAATGTGCCAATGGGGTAAAGACACTGTACTTGTCACTCAGCGTGTGGGGAGGGACACTGATGCAGAGTACAGAGGTTACTTGAAAATGACAAATCACAAAGATTTATTCGATTGATACCCAGATGTTGAAGGATGAAGGGAGTTCAGAATCTCACAGATCACATTCACAGACACACCATGACCATATCTGACACCATGTGTCATTAACTGTAGATATGGTTTTTATTTTATACTCAGAAGCTCCATGTTCATATAGTGTGAAGACTCATGTTGTCATTCAAACTTTTTTATGTCCTTGTAAAATGTAAAGTCATTGAGGTGAAACACTGTGCCTACAGTTGACAGGAGTTAAAAGCTGGTCTGTGACAGTGGCCTCAGATAAGGGTTACACATAAGGATTAGACCAGGGAAAATCAAGGCTGGATAAAGTCCTGTCACATAGAATGTAATGTTCACTTCTACTGCTGCAAGTGAATACATTCAACAATACAACCATTGTAGTACTAATGTGTTTGTGTTAATATTTCAGCCAAAATGTCTTGTTGCAACAAATAATCACCACAAAATGCTAATCCTTTCACAATTAAATCTTTGTTAAGAACTGAATGGCTTCTATCATCTGAAATGCTACAGGATTATTAATTTGAAAAGTTGAAGGAAGTGTTGAGTTTGTTTTATCAAAATGAGGCTGCGTACTAAAATATGTCCAGTTCTACTTCTGTGAAGTAGAAATAGTGAAGTGATTTGAAATAAAGATCTGCCTCTAATTATTTCATTCTTTTATTATACTTTCTTCTAAATGTTCTTTTTATTTATGTCATCTTCGTGTATGAAATGCACCATATAAATAGACTTGCCTAAAACAAGCCTCCATAAAATAAAGACCTGTTTCCTTCTGCAGCTGAGGAAAATAAAGGCCCCAGTTATTATTTGAGGAAATACAATACATCGCGAAAACTCAAAAAATACAGCGACAGTTATAAAGAAAACCAGTTTTCATCACTGTGTCAGACAGAAAGAGACATATTTCTCCTGACATCAACTTCAAACATTAAGGAAAAACAATCATTTATAATAAAAGCTAAAGGTTCAAGCTGTCAATGGTTTTATTCCATGTTTCATCTGTTTCAGAGGCTGAGAAATAAAGTGAATGTTGACACTTCAGTTTTGTGCTTAGGTTTTAGGATCTTTTTTTAGAGGAGTAAAAAAAGGAGGAGGCTGCAGTAGATGGTGTTTATGAGGATGCTCAGTTGAGAAGCTGAAAGCTTATTTCATGTACTTCTATTTATTTATGTCGATACTTGATCAGATGGAGGTCTTTTATGATTCTGCTCAGGTCTAAAAATTCACACATTTTAGACTTGAGTGATTTTCATTCAAACTGTGAACTTTTTCTCATTTAAAATCTGAGTTTGATGTCATTTGTAACATTTCAGCTTCTAGTGAAAGAACCCTGCAGAAGAATTCATGAATAAAGGGCTGGAAAGAAGGAAAAGGTTTGCTTTGGAGTAGATGGATGGAGCTCTGACATGTGTGTCTTACCACCTCGTAAAATGAGAGGCTTCAATCCAAAAAAAACATTCATCTGCTGAAAAATGTCAAACTGCTACCTGATATTTGTCCCAGCGTATTTCAAAAACACAGACAGTCTCATCCTGTGCAGCTTTAAGACGAGCCATCGTCTTCTTTACTTCGATGCCAACAGACTTTCTATAAGATTAGGAGTCATTTTTTCTCTCTAAATCCAGGATGTTCCTCGATAAAACAGCTTGGATTAGGAGGAGGATGTAGCAGCTGACCGCGGGCTGACATGGACCCGACGCTTTCCATCAAGGTGACTCGTTCTTGGCTCGTTTCCAAGAAGAAATTTAATTTTAAAGTCGGCCAGGAAGCCCGACGCCAGCCCAGTAGTCAAACGGTGACTTATCCCTGTTCAAAACCACAACCAGAGCCAGAGCTGCACTTACTTTCTGTCCAGGTAAGCCTGAGTCACCGGGGTCTCCCTTTGGTCCCGGGCGGCCCTGAAGAAAAAAACAACAACAGAAACACTTTAGAGGGAAAATATGTTCTGCTATGCAGTCCAACATAAACAGATCAGGACCAAACTGAGACTTTGAAGACATATGATCCTGAACAGCATCAGCAGAGCAGTGGTAGGTGTTCAGACGCTTTACTGAAGTCGAAAGCATGCTGGCCTGAGAGAAAACTGCTTTACTGTCAAAGTATGGCACAGAAATCTACTGAAACCATTGAAAGGGCTCATCTCACCTCACCTCAGGTGACGTATACTCTGACAGATAAAGCCTGAATCGTAGGGATCATATTGAAGAGGGATCGAACACATTAATAAACCCCTAAACCTACAACCTGACTCTATCTATAACTGTATGTGATCTATATTTGATGTAAAATGTCATCAAAGGAGCTTTTAATTGGGGATCCGTGGGAAACAGACACTTTGTCAGACTTGTATTGCTTCTTGTATTGTTTCTTGTACTCTGTTATGGTGCCGTTGGGTATAATCACTCAAATTAAAGAACAAACAGCTTGATTAGCAGCTGAAGTTTATTGAAATCCTACTGCTGTGTCTGGGTGACCTCAGTGGAGATTAAACGAGGGAACATTTCTGTTTCATTTGGGAGCATCTCCTCTCAGAGGAAATCCAGACTGATTTACGGACGATCGCTGACACCGAGCTTCAGCTCTTTCAGTCTCACTTCTTTCTATCAGACATGAAGGAATGCGAGTATGTGCAACAGCTACTCCCCTGCCTGTAAACTCTAATAAATCTCCTAATAATCCTCACTCTGCTGTGCTGAGGCATGCTGGGATTTATGTTTAGCTGCTGAAAAGACATTGCGTGTGGTTTGCAGACTTACGGCCTCTCCTGGAATAGACATGCCGCTGGGTCCTTGAGGGCCAGGCAGACCCATGGGCCCAGGTGGTCCGATATCTCCCCGCGGTCCGACCGGTCCCTGGAAAAGACAGACAGGAGGTCAGATAAGACCCATTTGAACACTGGGGGAATTCCGGGTTCATATCTGCTGATATTTCTTGTGCGTTCATGTATGCTACTGTTGCAAAACACCAACGGGAGACGAGGAATGAATCAGACAGAAAGAGCAAAACACTCATTGGATAAGTGGAATCAGATGTGCTGTGTCTCTTCAAAGTGCTCGTACTTTAAACAATCTTTTGTTTTCATCGCGCGCAGATAACCGAAGAGAAATACTGATATCTCCCTTCATGCTTTGAGGAAGAGGTGAAGCAGCAGTTTTTTAAGGAGACCAGGATTACAGAAGGTACTTACAGCTGAACCGGCCTCCCCTCTTTCACCTCGGGGACCTTTACTGCCGGGGGCACCCTGAAGAAGAAGAAGAGGAAGAGGAGGAGGATATTCATCATGTTAACACATGGAAAATACACACCTTAACAAGTCTTTTAAGCTCATATTTAGTTCTAAGACTGAGGGAACTAAACGTTTAAAGCTAATGACAAACAAAGAGCCATAAGAGTTGTACTAAAGTACAGGACTATGTCTGCAAACAGCCATTATTTTCTACAGTGAATCATATGCTCTAAGGCCTTCATGTTCCCCACGTCAACTCAACACCTGAGGAAGACTTTGGACCAACTTGTAGGGACCTGGATCATGTAGCGTATTCTCTTTGAGTGTCAGCAATGAATCTCTGAACTATTCAGGAAAACGCTGATCACTCTGGTAACAACAAAATGTTGGGAAGCTTGTTGTGGTTGTATCCCTCTGTCTGGAGACAGAAAAATCAGTTTGTGGATCAGCGTTGTACTTTTACTGTAAGCTCATCTATCACACAACAGTGGTCAGAATCCACTGTGTACTTTATTTTTATGCCAGAAAAACATGCATGTTAGATTGTGATCAATATCACTTCTGCTTTTCAGAGGAATCGTACACATCGTGTCATTAAATAAATACATAACAGCATCAAAATGTTCCTACCCGGCTAACATTCGCTTTAAATGGTACCTGTATTCGTTGACTGTATTTTGCAGTATTTAGCATGAATTTCTTGAGGTTAATGTGTTTATTCCAGTCTGTGTCTAGTGATTCTTTAGTGTCTTTCTTCACTAAAGTGTTCAGGTTGAGTGTCTTTAACGTGTTGTTCGTCATAAATAATGACATGAAATGACGACATGAAATGACAACTTCAGACAGTGAAGAATCAGTGTAAGTCTGTGATCTGCTGGTCCGACTTCTGAACTGTGACGTGCAGTGAGTCTGGTTTACACAGATGCTTTAGAGTTACATTAGAGTCTAAAAA
>JAPQRN010000017.1:12122-50498 GCA_037367275.1 Coranthus polyacanthus | reverse complement strand
GGCCACAGTCTATGAATGAATGAAACACTGCAGCGTCACAGATGGATGTACAGTTAGGAACATGTGGACTAGTGTTTCTACACATCTACACATTGAACAAAGATTGGAATAATATAGAGCAAAATGATGCTGAGAAAACTGATTCAGATCATGGATCGAGATTCTACCACAAAAGATCCTCACATGATCTCTAGACCAGATGCAGCAGATCTACTACATCACAGTGCTCTCCACCTCTATCATCACAACACCAAATGAAGGAATGTGTGTAGTTAGACTGGTGTTCATCCCTATAGAGTTCACAGACTTGTAGAATCAGGGCTGAGGAGATCTGAAGCTGTTATTATTAAGACACTTTAAGTTGTTTTTCCTTTAATTTGTCACCTGTCTGTAGGAGCGCTGTATGGGGAGAACAGTCAGGAACTCAGGTTTCTTTTGATCAACTGATCGATTAATTTATGCAGCTCTGTTCTAACTTTTGAAATATCAAAGTCATATAGAGTGGTGCTTCTTTAAGGAACAACAAACCATCTTTGGTTAAAGTGCAGACATTTGCCTGTGATGCTTGTTTATTAATAAGTGAATCGAAAAATGAAAATCTCTCACATGCACTGACCTGTGTTACTGAGTTTATTCAGATAACTGGGTACAGGCAGGTTGTGATGGGGGGTTATTTTAGGTTCTGTTGCTCTGGATCACCTCCACTGTGGAATACAACCACGTTATCAGGTCTTTTACTCACTTGTAGAACCTTGTTTTTTCTTTTTAAATCCTCTAACAAATGGCTATGTCTGTAGAAGAGTGATATCCAAATCCCTGTCGTCTATAATGTGGAAATAATTCCTCTTCAATTCAGTCTTAAATCTTTAGTTTTCTTTAGGAAATGTCCAAAATCTTGTCATGTCCTGATAAAACCAGGTATTTGTCTCTTTCCAACATGATACCTGTCTCATTTCTATACTTCTTCTTTTATATTGACCATAAAAAAGCTTTAAGACAAGAACGCAGAGTTAGCTTCTCATTAAAGTGGATGTTAGTGCTGGAGAGAAGTGGAGGTTGGAGGTTAATCCATCATGTGTCAGGCAGGATGGCCCACCGACATGCTGCACCACACTTTACCTTCTTCCCCTCCTCTTAAAAGAAAAAGGCCACGTTTTATGAGGTGTTGCAAAGATGTTTTCTCCTGGTTAATGTGCTGCACGGTGCACTATTCTCCCTTGTACAACGTAAAGTATATAAAGCCTCATAAATAATCTGCGTTGAGGGAACTTTCAGGCTTGTAGAGGTAGTAATGCCACAGTGGAAAAGTGTCCCGTTTTGATTAAAAGTCCTGCATTGAGGCTTGAGGCTCTTTTATCATCTCGTCCACATTTAGACATTCAGCTGGTACAAACTACAGCTGCTCGGCTTCGAACGGCACATCCTATCGGTCCGTTCTGGCTCGTCTTCGCTGCTCAGCTTTAGAGATGATTTGAAGATTTTACTGATTACATTCAGAGACTTTATGGCCGGACTCACTGCTCCCATTTAAACTCTGAGCCTGATGAAGGACTCCGCTGTATGTCTGGATCGGGAACTATTACCACTAAACTTCTCTGGTTTTGTGAATAAAAGTCCTTCTTGTACAGTAAATGAAATAACTTTCAATAAAAAAACATTTGATGGCTGAAACTCTCAGCAAATTTAAACCCTGTTTGTACAATATCGATGACTCTATTATGTGAATCTGTTCAGTCCTGATCTGTTCAACTACACTTTGGACACTGAGGACACTTTTGGACACTGAGGGTTGAAGGTCAGCTCTAAAACTGAGCCTCTGTTTTGGTTTTTTATTATAATTCAGAGTGAAGAACAAAACTCAATCTGGACTGTATCTGCTGCAGCAGTGAGTTGAGTTAACATGGTTTCATGCTAGGGATGGGTGGTGTGGTATAATCTGAAACATTCCCTAACGGTGCATATCACAATGCACTGTATTTTTTCTTAACATTTCTATATAAATAACTCTGAAGCAGTAAAGCACTGGTATGACACCTGCATGGCAGCTCCTGTACTCTTAACTGTATTCACTGAAGGATCCAGTGACAGTGTCCTGTGAGTTTTGTTTAGGATTAGAAAAAGATCACGGTTTAGTTTAAACATTAATAAATACATGGTGAGTTTTGCAGACTTTTTCTATATTAAACCAAGCCCTGGTCTAAGTCTAACCAAATGCTTTCAGTGCCTAAACCTAAGCCATTAAAACCAGTTGCTACTTAAAAATCATGTCTGTGTCTCTTTTGGTGGAAGAAATTTACATTTACGTTCATAATCACATTTGCCACTGAATTTGAAACTACAGCCCTTCCTACTGCAGCTTCTCCTCTCTGTACAAATCTAAAGACTAAATATACAGATAGAGGACCTGACATAGTTTCATACGACTGTGGAACAGGTTTACTACAGCCTGAAAACAGAGCTAAGACGAGGTGAAGGACTCGTTTCCCCTCCAACCACTTGGAAGTGTAATGTGTAATTCAGGCAGCATTATGTTTATAACAAAACATATTTGCATTAACATAATATTATCTGTGAGACAAGTCTGCCTGTTAAAGTACAGATACCTTGCTAAAACAACAGCTCAAAACACAACATTAAAGATCTTAATTATTAGATAAGACATTTATATTATGTGGGCAAATAATATGTTAAAAACTTTTCACTTAGCAGATTAATAACCAAATCAAAAAGCAGTTTGTGTCCATACTAACCATCCTCTGCTTCTTAGTCAAGTTACAGATCTGTTGTTGCTGTTCATTTTCATTTTGTTTTGCTTGCAGGCCATGTTTGCTGCATTCTGAGACTTTTCTGTCTGTCCCAGCCCGTTAGCTATTGGAGAATGTTTCAGATACTATCCATGCATGCTGCTGTGTATTTGTATTCCTTACCACTGGTCCCTGAGGCCCCGGGAGCCCGGAGGACTCGGAGGTACAGGTGCAAGCATTAGGAAGAGCTGGGCACTTCAGCTCATCTCTCTGGTGGAGAAGGAGAAAGACAGTTCAAGTGTCAGAAACAACAAAAAACAAAGACAGACAGTGAGTGAACTTTCAATGGGAATAGAGTTGCACGAGCCAAAGGAAACCAACTCCAAGTTTCAGCTGGTTTAACTGGACTGCAGTTCACATCTAACAGCATCCATGTCACCTCATTAGCAGCTGATGATTCATACAGTCACGGTTCAAAACACAAAACATTAACGCAGTCGCTGACATAAACTGTGAGTGAACGCCCTAACAAGGTGTCTGCGAGAACATGAAAGAGCTTCAACAGATCCTCATGGTTATTCTCAGAGCCTTTTCTCAGTGAAAACCCAACCTGGAATAAGAGTATGCGAGGCGTATGAGGACACAGTTTGTTCTTATACACCCCCAAAATCATTCTTTGTAAATTCACGTTTTGCAAAAGATGAGCAGCAGAGCCAAGACTGGGGTCTGTGATGCCTTGGAGTGACATTTTCTGGAGTGAAATGAAATTAGGCTTTTTTGGGAAGTAAGACCTCAAGCAAACATTTTAGGAATGTAAACAGTTAAGCCTGTTGGAGAGGAGGGAGGCCGAAGCAACAGGACCCTTATGGAAAAACCAGCCTGGTTGACAAAAATACAACTTCACATTTATCATCAATCTAATTATATCAGTAATGAATATTTTGATTATGTATTTATGAATCCTGTCTTAGAGAAAATTCCAGAAAATAGTAAAAAAAATAAACTGACCTGAAGACCATATGAAGGATGGAAATGTGTGAGGTACAGTAACATGTGTGATCAAAATTTTATTTTTGTACATGTTTATCACAGACAATAAACTAAGGCCATTGAGTTTCAGGTAGAAAAAAATTATACTTATACTTATACCTTTTTCTTTTTGTCAAAATTTGAAACAGGTCAATTTGACTCGAGTATCATAAAGGGTTAAATCTAACCAACAGTGTAAGAAAAACAACAAATCTTTGCAACTGAGAATCTGCCAGCTGCAAAATTTACTTAAATTACTTCAATGATTAACTGTCTATTCCAATAATTAACATTTTTAGTTGACTGAAAAACTAATCTTTCCTGCATTAATCTGGTCAATGGGTTTTCATGTGCTGAAATCTTGAGATAAACACCTTTTCATGTTGTGAAAAATAATATCTAATTATATATATCTGCGATGTATAGTATTCTGGTTGCGCTTATTATTGAATATTTGAAGCCCTAAAGTGTTCAAAAAGGTGTCTAACAGGGATTAACCTGAGGGCATTTGTTATTTTCTCTTACCATTAATAATTAAACCTTCCACTTGATCAGTGAAGTCTGTTTCTATGCTGACGATACCTTGTTGTTTGCCACTTCACATCAGGTCTTGTCTGAGCTACAGTTTACTTTTGACCTCCTCTAGACATGCAAATTCGAACACTTATTATAAAAGCCAAAAGGATGGAAAGTATGTATTTCATAAGAGCACAAACCTTTGATGTTCCTACTTTCTACTCTATGCTTCGCATGTTCTGGAAAAAATTGTTTGATTGCAGCTTGGCCTTCGGTGTTACAACATTGTTTGCAAAAACAGATCATGTTTCTCTTTTCAAAGTAGACAAACCTTTATACAACAATATTTACTGGACAATACTACTGTGATTGGTTTAATAAACATGTCTGTGTTTGATACTGTAAACTGATCGACATTCATGTGGAAACTGCTGAATTTCATCAAGGTATTTCAGATTAATTAAAACTGTGTGCTGCATTTTTAAGGACAGACTTAAATTAAAGTTGGGTGTTTTGTTTAGTTTGAGGCTCAAACAGTTTTTGTTAACAGATATGCACTTGGCTAACCAAGACAAATACTCAAACAAGCGTATTCTGAAGATTATCCTTTGAGATTGGGTGTAACAGAAGTAATAAAATATCTGGTACAAGAAAGAACAATGTTCACTTTTCCCTGGATCTTATTTCTATCTCTAACACGTCTGTCATACATGTTAACGTGTTTTTGATCACTCTACTTCCTTGCCTTTGTTCTTTCTTCCTCTTACAATTGGATGAAAAGTTCAATACCTTAAAGTACTCATACACTAAACACATTTGGACATGTTCTGTGGGTTAATCAGTTCATGTATTTCCTTCCACATGCAGGACAATCTCTCGCTGCTGTGGTAGGTATTTCCACGCTGATACCTTCAAAATGCATCATTTAATAATTGTTAACAATCAAACAGCTGTCTCTGCTCTGCAGCAATTGAGATAATAATCCACCAGAGTTGAATTTCTTTCAAAAAGTTTTGGACGTCCAACTACAGACTCAGACAAAGCTGCCTTTATTCGTAACAGTGTCTCTGGAGATCTCTGCTGGAACTGAAGTGAGAAACCTTCAGATTGAGAAAGGCCAGCCTCTCAACAATAGCCTGCACTTCAATATCTCATACTGTAGCTGATTTTTAGCCTCAGAGAAACAGGAGTTCATCTATTATGAATAAAGGGTAAAGACCAAAGAAAAACATTTCCAACAGCAGTGATCTAAATGCATTCCTCGAATGCTCTGCTTAGTACACAGTTTGAGCTGCATTCAGAACAAAAATCTGCAGCCCAGTCTTTGGAAAAACATTTAATACAGAGTTGGTAGCTTTATGTGTCCAATAAAAGTTATGTTGGATGTAAACGCAAGTCGAGGAGGTGTTGTTGTCCAGCTAACAGCTACTTGGCCTTTCAAAGAACTGCAGTTACATCCATAACCAACTGGTCTTCATCTTCTTTAACTTAGTTTTAAAGGTTCAGTGTGTTAGCTTTAGGAGGATAAACTGCAGAAATGGAATATAAAATTCATAATTATGTTTTTATTAGTGTAGAGTCACCTGAACACGTGACTCAGTGTGCTTTGTTACCTTAGAGTGTCCCTTTAATATCACACACTGAACCTTTAAATCTTTTCAAATCCAAAAAAACTTCAACTCTCACACTGTGGTTTAGAAACCTAGCTGATTTTAACAACGGATCCAACTACCAAAATCAAGATCTAATGAAGGTAGTTATAATAGAAGATACACTTTTTATGATTTTATTACAAGTGTATCTTCTATTATAACTGCCTTCAGTCACTGATAGAATAGTTTTGCGTCTCCTTGGCTTTTACAGAAAATAACTTTTCTGAAGAGTGTCAATCTGTTAAGATACTGGTTTCAAATGTTTAGAAAACATTCTGCAGATAGAACCATGTAATCTCAGGTGTTAGTTTGGATGCTCATTGTAGAGCTGCGACAACTAATCCATTAGTTATCAATTATTATTTATGGTTTATTGTATTTATTATATGGTTTCTTTCCTCATCTGTGACAGTAGAATATCTTTCTGATCGATAAATGATTGATAAAAATGTCAAAAAATGGTGGAAAATTAATGGAAGGACATGTCCAAACAGCTTTTTTTAATCCAAACATCTAAAATGAATATAAAACAAAGAAAAGTATAAAACTGTCACAGTGGAGAAGCTACAACCTGCAAACATTTGGCTTTTCTGCTTGAAAAGTATTTAAATTGCTAATGAGTTTTCAAAACAGTTACACATTAATATGACATTTGTAGCTGTATTTAAAACCTTTTTTTCCACTAAGTATGTCACTGAGTAAAATGAAATTCTAATGTTAATTAACAACAATGAAGCCCTGGTTACAAAAAACATTCCTTTAAATGTGAACTACTTGTGTAAATATTCTGTCTTTCCTTTGTGTTCTCCAGTCGTGATCTGCATTATCATCACTCACACCTTTCCATCTTTTCATCACATGGATCTGCTGAATCAAATCATATCATATAGACCCTGTTTATTTTTCTCCGAGCCGCCTCTGATTCTGATTATGCTTTTGTGCTTTGATCTGAGGCCAAAAACACACGACTAAGAGAAGAAGAATGAAGGACGCGCTCTGATTGGTCAGGAGGTTACGATTATGCTTTTAACAAGTATCAATAGTTTCCACCAATTTAAATGAAGAAAAACCAGGTGCCTGACAGTTTTCTGCAAGAGGACGATCAGTCAACACACCCAGGATGCACCACACATGCAAAAACAAACAAAGCAAATAGGCACCAACATAAAAGCAGACAAGATTCTTCAGATTTGAAGCAGCTCTGGATTCAGGAATCAGTAAATAAAACTGAATATGGATCAAGCATGTGTTTAATCAGGGCACTAACATCACAAGCTCTGCCAAACTTTGCCAGTATTTAATGATTTTATAGAAGAAAGTCATGAAATCTACAGTCAGCTTTTAGTCAGTACATCTGGATCCTCAAGTCAAAAATTTATCATCATTGTTATCACATCAGCTAGAGATTTTTTTCAGTTTTTCACATTAATGTACTCTGTACACTGACAATAAAGGAATCCATCAACAGTATATATTTGTTTTTAAAGACTGGTTTCTGCTCTGGTTTAGGAGATAAAACTGTAAAATCAAGGCAGAAAACAGAGCTTCAGTTTGGAAGTCTCCTGAGCAAAAAAAACATTTAAACTGTGAATATCTTCTTCTGTAACTGAAAAAGAAATAAAAAAGAAGGTTTTACGAAAAAAAACAAACTGAGTTTAGAAAACTATGTGAAATAAACTATAGAGAAAGTGTTTCCAGTTTTCATCTTTGTCCATTTATTTCATATATGAGCCTAGTATTTTGGGGTACATATGGAACCTGTTCAGTTCTGGTTATGAATACAGTTTTTAAAATGGTCTGATGTTATGTTGAGATTTTATTACATAATACTTTTTCTGACCTTTTTGAATCTTGTCCGGACAAGACTCAAACTAAGCATTTTCAACTGGAATGGAAAAAGTGAACTGAAACAGAACACAAACTACTGACAAATGTAAAACTATTAGAACCTTGTGTGTTCTCCTGAACCTGGTTGGTGCTTGTGCTCAGTGGAGGTTCTCTTACCATCGATGGGAGGTCACAACATCTGTCCTTGCTGGTCCAGGCCAAGCTGCAGACGATATCAAACATCTGGAGCTGAAACTGTGGAGACAGAACCCGATCAAACAGGGAAAGGGCTGTTGTGCTACATGTGTCTGTAGTCCGCCCTCCATGGCTCCCTCAAGGCTCAAACTCCCATCAGCCCTGGGGACATGACTCTACTGCAACAACACAACATTCAAACTACAAACCACAGGCCACATCCACCTCCTTCTGGCGTCCTGACACTTTAAACAGCGGTCGGCCATCATAGCTGTCAGTCAACATTAGCCACACACCCTTTTTTATCTTGAGAATGAATGAATGAGAGGCAACTAAGAGAAATTCAACATCAGATCAGACAGATGATGACTTGATGAAATCCACCTAAAACGTGTGAAATGTTTATTAGACTTTTAGTTTAGCGCAGTAGCTAACACAGAGGGGGTGTGGCTTATGACCTGTACTTGCCCTCCACATATTTTAGCTGCTGATGTCCACTTTTACATGCATGTATTATTACAACTAGATGAAGTTAAAACACACACTTTAAGATCTCCTTTCTATGTGTTAAGGAGGTTGAACACATTTAAAACCTCCAGTTTATAAAAACTGATATTAAACAGACTCTCCTAAAATCCAAACTTTTTTAAACATTTTTTTCCAAAAATACGTTCACTGATTTTCTCATCTTATTTTAAAGGTTCAATATGTAATATGTATTGGTACTCATGTGCTTATGTGAAGTTCGTGTTGGACTGGTTCGTTTTGTGCTCGGAGCTGGTCATTTTACTGACTTCATTTCTAAGATAATAGTATCTAGTGTTGTAACTGCTGCTGCTGTACATGAACAGAAGAGAAGCACTGAAGAAGAATAGAATTTTTATGGAAAAACTGACCCAAGTCTCTTTATGGAAATCAGTGAACGAGCTGTTATCATGAAGCTCAGAAATAGAGTGAACGAACGTCAGCAAACCAGCTCCCAACACGACAAAGACACAAACTTCACATAAGCTAGATACTGAACCTTTAAGCTCAGTGACTCTCACCGTACAGCACGGAGAGCTTTAAGCAAAAATCTAACTATGTGTCTCTTATAATTCTGTTCTACTAAACTGCTTCTATGTGTATGTTTCTGAAGTGAACTGAGGATGTTTAAAGGTTCGTTTGAGGAGTTTTTCCTTATTTGAACCAAGCGTCTAAGGACAGACGGAGCAGATTGTGAAGCCAAAAGAGGCAAAGTTGTGATATTGTCTCATATAAATAAGACTGACTAGACATACAAATCAGCAGAGATTCTACAGGTTTTTAAGAGGGAAATACTCTGGTTCTGACTGAATGTTAATAAACTGTGTCTCTGCAGACGTTTTCTGTCTTAAACCCAACATTTCATTAATCCAGCAGGATTTACACTGTCTCCATAATGTATTTATTCTACATAAACATCATTTCTGCTCACAGTTACATTCTCCTTCAACTGTTAGCTTCCTTGGCAGCCTCACTATTAACTAGCTTAAACCCGCTGCTGTAATAATAACAAAAACTCCTTTTACATTCACTGAAACACAGTAAATTTAGGATTTGACTTGAATGACACTAGTGAATCCGCAGCTGCTTTGCCATCTGTTTGACCTTGATGTTATTTCTCCTGCATGTTTTTCAGCATTTGACAGAAAAACTGCAAGAAATGTAGTAAACATCTTCTAACTGGATGCTGAGCCACACGGAATTACAGTTGCTGTAAAAAGTAATTTTTTACAGCAACTGTAATAAACCACAAGAAAGTTTAGCTCTTGTGGTTTTGTTCAGTTGAAAAATTATTTCTTCTCATTACATGAAACTGTTTTGGGTCTTACTGTTGTTGTTGTTGTTGTTGGGTTTTTGTTTTATGTGCAGGCTGCCAAACATCATTCTAACAGATTCTAAAATAACATTATGAATATTGTGAGTTGAAGCTTGGTCTCCTGCTGGTGGATCAGAGTTCACTTACAGTTGCTGACTCTCCTTTGGAGCCGATGGACTTGGACATCTTGCCCAGAACCTGGTAGCCATCGCTGGATGTGTTTCCAGCCGCCTTGATCTCCTTCTCAGCCACTTCTTGGCAGTCGATGTTGAGTTTGACGCCGGTGGATGAAACCAGGATATGGAGCTTCAGAGAGACACAAAGAGAAAGAGGGAGGACAGATTTTATTGGCACATTCTTTGTTCTGTGAGCGAGTCTGTGTCTGGTTTTTATCCTGATGGCCTGCAAATTATTAGGCGATGCTGAGTCTGGCAGTGGAGTTTTAAAGTCGTGGTGCTCCATTGTCTGTGCTGTAGAGGAAAACCAGCCTCCTTTCTGTTCATTCAGAAGAAAAAGAAGTCATTTTCCACCTTTTGAAATAATTGAGCTGGAGATATTTTGTCTGTCTCAGGATTCCTTTACTTTCTTGTCTCATGAACTGCAAAAAATCAACTGAAAGAATCTGCAAATGTGCCAATATTTTGATAATTATTCTGAAAAACATTTTTTTCAGATCTGAGGATGGGATGTTCTTTTTGTCATATCTGGCAGTGGCTGGCTCAATAAAAAGACAATCTGAATAGACGTTCTTGCTATTTTCTAGCATTTTTGGTTCTGAAGTCTTTGTTATTTAAATTTCCTAAATATGATATTATAAATAGGATATTACATTGACTCTTTAATGAACTTCAGTCCGGTGCCTCTCTGCTTAGGATCATTTCTAAAACACTCACTCATGTGATCTACTGCATCATATTTATGTTACAAATGCAGCTAAACCCAGGCACAAAAGATCAGCTTTTCATCATTTGTCATATTTATCTAAATGGGGAAAACTGTCACACATTGCATTCAGGCTGTTTATTTGTTTTTAGACTATGATGTGGCAATGTATTGAATTTTGTTGAGTTTTTACATAACACACTGTCTTTATATAATGTACTGTTACAGGCCCTCAAAGACTTTAATATAATGTGAGTCTGAGCTAAAAACACTTCCTCATTTCAGTCTCTTTATTCTTCAGTCCAGCAGTGAAACCAAATATCCTGCTCGCAGTGTGACTCCATAGTTCCCAGAGTCTATGCCAATTAAAGGCTCAAACTGTAACTGTAACAGCAGAAGAACAGTACAGATTAATGTGTGAAGAAGGCTTGAGTTCCTTTCTTCTATGTAATGTTTGGCTATCTGTAAAGTGACCAAGGCAGCGGTGGGTTCGTGTATGTACACGGTGCAGCTCAGTCGTCCTCACCACATCTTCTACTGATGTCATTCTGTGGTAAACTAAGCTGCTGCCTTTACAAGCGTTTCCTCAAGGCCGTGGAGGCAGTCCAGTTGAACGCTGCGGGAAAACGCTGATGAACAAAGCCTCTGGCAGCCGCAGCTCGTGGTCAGTCAGCGTCCATGGAGACACAGAGGCATGTTTCAGCGACCACAGCGACTCATACGTTTATCTGCATCCTTCAATAAGTCAGCAGCTATTGTTGAGGCTCTCAACACACTAACGTACTGATAAACTTACACTGCAGCTGCCAATATTAAAATCCACTACTTTATTCCCGTCAAACTGATAAAATCTTCTGAGATTTAGGAGAAACTGATTCATTGTTCCTGTAACTGAGGAAATAATTCACAAAACGATAGCAGACTGATGCACTGGTCTCATTTCTGTGAATAGTATCAGCTATTACTTGTGCAAACCTGCCAAAATGCAGAGTAAAGAATGTCCGGCTGTTAATTTGATTGATAAGGGGGTCTAAAAATGTGAACTGTCACTTTATGAGCATCCAAAAAGCACACAGCGAGGTTAAAAAGGTTCCATATTGCATGCATTTTGTTTAAACATCATCTGCATCACATCAGCTGTGGTTCCACAGACAATATTTCAGAGATTTTACAACTTAGCTGTTTACATGGATGCTAAATAAAGCGATCTGATAAGATGCCTGTTTACATGGCCCAAAGCAATTAAAAACAATAGAGCTTTTTACACATATGGAAAGTGATGGAAATCATATGGAACATATGGAAATCTCAGTGTTTGAGAAGACACAGTACTGTTTAATGCGGTACAGAACATGGGTTTGATCAGGATGATGTAGATCTACAATGTGACATGACGTGTCAAATATATTTCTAATGGAATCAGTTCCCACCTGTAAGTGGGTGTTGACAGAAGGTTGAAGGCAAATGTCTGATTAAACATCTACTTTGTCCTGGTCTGCTCATCAATTATCTAAAGCTATTAAAATGATTATTATTATTATTATGATTAATTAATTTCAGAATCTGAAAAGTCGCAAAGTTATATATGTTTGCACGTTATGACTTTTAGATTCATGTAAACTGGGCGATACAATCAGTTTTTGGCCAAACACCTGACAAAGCTTCTTATTCTGATCAGTCACGAGTTAAAGGTCTAGTGTGTCAGATGAAGGAGGAACTAATTATAGACATGAAATATAATATTCATAATTATGTTTTCATTAGTGTATAATCAGCTGAAAATAAGTATCCTTGTGTTTTAGTTACTTTACAATAGGTGGTTTATGTCCACCATGTTTCTACAGTAGAACACAACAGACTTCTCCTTTTTTTCTGTTTTATATCAGGTGACATCCAGCGTTCAGTTACATTATTGTCACCTACTACGTCTCAGTGTGGTCCAGAGTTATTATCCAGTTAAAAGACCAAAACAGACAAATCCTGGGTCTAATGAGGGCCTTTTTGGATTTTTTGTAGACACCGTAGAGGAGGATGAGCGGGGTTGTAATCTTCAACGTCACCACCATATGTCACTAAATATCACACACTGAACCTTTAAATGTTTGCTATGTCAGAAAAGGTGTTTCCATCTCCCATTAAGTGCATTAACTCTTTTTTGAAGGAGGCAAAAGCAACCTCAAGAGAGCATCAAAACGGTCACATTTTTCTGTCTCCATCAATTTTTTTAATGTGAAACTTCAAAATGTGCATAGCAATATGCTGATGGAAACATGGCTGTTGCATTTTAATTGTAAAAATAGAGAAACCGTCTGTGTCTGTACTCTACGGTAAGCCTGTCACATAATCAAATTATCACAATTATTAGTATGACAATTGAGTTGTGGTGACAGCCGTCCTCGATATTGATAAAGAACACTTCTTTATTCAGCTGCTGTTTCTGTGAGAACCTCTCAAAGGAGATGTCCTGCTGCTACGTTTTGAATTTATGGCCATTTTCAGAGCCTTGTAGGAAGAAAAGTACATAAGATACACCTGGTCTGATTCCATGTTTGAATTCTACAGGAACAAACAGCTCGAATCCCAAAGTTTCACAGCTGTCAATGCCAAATCAATGGAGCAATGAAAGACAGTTGAACCGAAAGGCTCATTAAGCAAAATGAAATTAATTACATTTTCAAAGGGTTTAAAAACTAATAGAAATACAAACGTAATACTTGGGATTTCTCCATAAGTTTAGTGCTGGAGCACCTGGATCTGAGAGGGGGAACTGGAATCCTCGATGTGATTTCATGTGGAATGGCCCAAACTACCCACTCCCAAGTCTTCTACAAACTCAGGGAAAATGCTGGAATGTGATTAAAAACCTGGTAATAAGGTCCAGCCCTGTTTTGAACAGTCGTACAGTTGACTCTGAGTTTCTCCAG
Source organism: Coranthus polyacanthus (assembly GCA_037367275.1). NCBI lineage: Eukaryota > Metazoa > Chordata > Actinopteri > Kurtiformes > Apogonidae > Coranthus > Coranthus polyacanthus. The sequence goes on along the minus strand of JAPQRN010000017.1, from coordinate 36,889 downwards.
GATCTATAAGCTCTTCTGAAAGTGGGAGAGCGTTAAAAAATGCACTGCAGTCGCTGCTGGCACATTCATCTGGAAAAATTGGTTCACTGCTTTTACTATTAAACAATTACATCAGAGTGAGTGCATCCTGCCAGCAGGGGGACGGACTTCCATCACCCCCCTCTCAGCTCCGCTTTGCCTCTGGTAGCCAAGCTCAGGGGGATTCATGCTGATCTGTGGTTTACCTCCCAGCATGCCTCTGTGCGGTGCTGCAGGGTGCTACCTGCTGAGCTCAGAGCAGACGTCCACATCTGCTGTCTCTACTTGTATTATTGGTAAGAAGACACTTCAGTGACAGCTGATAACCGTCGTTCACTTTGGACGAACGTCTTGTTCTTCTTTATCTGCTGCAGAATCTCCCCTCAGGCCTGACAAACAGGCAGCTGTGTCGTCTAAAGCCACAGCTCTGAGTGCCCAGATGGGATTAAAATCCACCCAGGCAGATATTTTTAAGGGATTTGTTTTTTTTATTTTCTGGAAAAATTCCCCGACATGTTACTTTCAGATGTGAGAAAAGCTCATGATCTTAAACAGACAGGACAGTAAAAAGACAGAGTAAGGCAGGATTCATCCCTGCGGGGGAAATTCTTCCTCCTTCTGCCTCCTCCACATGGAGGTCAAAGGTCGGGACCGGCTGTAAACCTGATGGCTGCCAGGAGTTCAGCGTCTTGCTCAAGGGCACCGCTGCAAGGGGCTTTTAACCTCTGACCTTCTGCTAACTGTAGCAGCTAATGCCTGCATTAGACTTTCTTCTCAAAGTTAAAAGTCAAAGTTTGTTTGCATTAACCGTGAATATGTGGACAGATTCCAGGTTTTCTGCAGAAGGTTTAATTTAAGACCCTTTAAGACCATTATGGATCCACTTTAACACCTATTCACTGTTCATACTGTCAACAACATACAAAGACTGAATGTATATGAAATCAGTGTGATTCAAACAGGTAAAGTAGTAACAGGAGTTAATGTTACTGCAGAGTGGGTCCTGATGTAAACACAGAACAATACTGGTGGCTTTTTACTGGATCTTTATGCTTTTTTGACTTCCAATGTGACTCGAATGCCTTCAGCTCCTCATCTGAGCATTTTGTTGGATTCCAGTTCATTATTTTCAACAGACTAAATGTGCTGTTTTCGAACCAGATTTGGTCGAAACTTACACTTACCACATTAGATCAAAGTAATGTCAAAGGAAATACTTTTCACTTTTTTCTTCTGTATCTGATTCTGTTTGTTAATGTCAGCTCACACACACCACATGCCACTAGACATGTCGTGTCTAATGGTGTGAATATTCACAGCTCTATGTGTAATGTCCTGCAGAAGGATTTGTAAGGTTTTACACACTGAGGTGGATTCACACAGATACTGGTGGTGAAAAGATGCAGCTCTTTATATTGTAGACGGTCTGAGTTGAGGAAATAGTTACCTATACCTTGTATTAACTGATGGACAAGTAGCGTCACAATAGAAAACTGAGGATGAGATACATGAAGATGTTGAAGGTCAGTCATCACATTGAATTATGAGGCCAGTGAAGATTCACACCTTCAGTAACAAACTGCATCAGCAATGTCTGCTCAGTTTGCATTACAGCTTGAATTGAAAAGTTATCTATCTATTGTATTCTATTATTGGTTCAATGTTCATTTCAGTTTGGAATTTCATCCCAACATGATTGTTTAAGAGTTTTGAAGGAGCTGCAGAAACCCTGAACTCCCTAAACCAGCACCAGATCTGATGTGGATCCTTGAAGAGTTTCTCTGTGGATGATGGGACTGAACAAACTGCTTTATATCCGTTTCAATGGGTTTCATCTGTTAATCTGTCATTCACATATATGTCTTATGTCTACATGTGTATATATACTGTATGTCAACCTTTGAGAAATACTTTGGTGTTTGCTTTTAAAGTGCTTTATGAATTAAATAAACAAGAGACTGAGTGAACATCCTCCCTGTTACCAATCAGCTGTCACTGGGTGGTCTGCACCAACAGCACAGAAACACATTTGGTTTTATTCATATTTAGGAACAGGTGGCTGATATGTGTGAATAAAACCACACAGACTGCAAATGCAACAGTTAACTTATTAAAGTGAGAAAGTGGAAAACAGTCCATTCTCCTTGTACCTTCTGAGTTCTAATCAAACAGTGCCAGTTTAACCTGAGTTTGATGTCGACACGTGAGCCTCTAACATGTAGGAGATGCACACGATCCTCCATCAGTCGCTGTGAGTGTCTGAACTGAATGTAATCAATAAAAGATCTGCAGCCGTTTACAACCTGCAGAGGCCCATCTGTTCGTCCGAGCCCACATAACTCTTCAGCAACACGTCTGTAGTTGCATGTGAGGTGCTCTGGCTGTAATATACAACACATTGGGAATGTGAGGCATCCACAGAGTGTGTATGACCTCGGGACGTCCACAGACAACAAAGCGGAGCGATTCCATTGATGTGTCATGCATCGTTCATGCCAACGACTAAAAAATGGTTCATAATGCAACCGTTAAAGAGCTCCTTTCTGTTCAACTCGAGCAGACACAGATAATCACAGCTCAGACGTATAGTGTGAAAGAGCTTTGTGTTTACTCTACTGTCTTCACTTAGTTTCATGTTCAATTCATTTTCAAAAAACTCATCTCTCATTTATGGGGAGAGATTGACATTGTTGTCAACAAATGAAAATGAGACATACAGTAAATGTCATAATTTTAGAAGAGATCCCATCAGAACTCATCTCTCTGTGTGGTAGGTAGGCAGGTAACAACACCTGGAGCGATAACGATAATGTTACACTTTAATCTACTGTAGATTTAGCCGACCGTTCTGAGTAGAGTTAAGCTGATAACGTTGGTGGAAATGCAACTGAAAACTAGACAAATCAATTCAGTTGACTAAAAGTTGGCTAAAACTAACTCAAAGCTAACAGCGGCTGTCTTCACATCCAGTCTGTAGTGTTGGTTTCATGCAGCAGGTTTTGTTTTCTCTTCACATTAATATACTGTACCGCAGGTAAAATACCAGGTGTTCGTACCTTATGGAAGCTTCCATGGAAGATCCTCTTGACCTGATCGCTGTCAAACGTGACCCTCTGGATCTCACCGCGCTCGTCTTTGTTGTAGAATGAAACTGTCTGACTGGATGCTGCAGGACGACACGCAAACAGACTGGTTCATTAGCAGTGTTACACAAGTTGTTCTTAGATCAGTGTACTGTAAGTTATTTTAAGCTTAAAAACTTATAGCAACCATAATTTACACCTGGTCAGACCAAAGATTCACAGCAAGATGAGTACCTGCAGCGTTCTGAAAACCTGATAGTTTACATCAATGCAGTGAGACAGCATCTCATTTCATCACCTGTTGATATTTTGGATTCAGTGACACTGACCAGCGACAGGGATTGACATGCAACATGACTCACAATGTGTATTTCTTGAAGTTCTAGTATTTTTTTATGCTAGTTTCAGTTTTCTGTCTGGTTGACATTTCTAAATGAGTCATCTGTACATTTTCCTTAATGATTTTGCATAATATTGCCCACAATAATGGAGTCAAAATGATCTAAAAGAACTAAAACAGTCCCGACCCAAACGTTACAGTAGTTGAGTAGTGACACAGGATGACTGTGTACATATACATATAAAGCTTAGTGTTATCTCAAAGATTACTGTGGGTTTGAGGGGAGGGGTTTGAGGGATCTTAGTAAACATCTAAGTTTTGCAGTCTTAAATGTTTTTGAAATGAGTGTTTTGGTTGTGGGACAGCAGATTGATGAGCCCCGTCAATCCACAGATGTGTTTCTTTTGTTTAGTCCTTTGGTCTGAACCTCGGTGTCGTCCAGAGGACTGTTTCTGAACCAGAACCAGAATGGTCACCAGCAGTGTCCCACTGACAGACCGAAGCTTTACGAGAGCCAGCTGAGCTCGGATCTGTGCGGTAAAAGGACTCAGCGTATTCATCACAGCCATCTCATTACAGATAATTCACATGTTTTCAGGAACAGCTGCTCTGCAGATCTTCACTTTAGCACACAAGCATCAGGAGAAGGCGGAGGAGGACGAGGATGAGGAAGAGAAGGAGGAGGTCCAGTAGGACGAGGAGGAGCAGGATGAGGAGGACGAGGAGGACAACAAGGAGAAGCAGGAGCAGGAGCAGGAGGAGGACGAGGATGAGGAGGAGCAGGATGAGGACGAAGAGGAGTAGAAGCAGGATACTCACAGTCGATGGTGACGCCGGTCTCTGGTTTGTGGTCTTTGCTGGACACCTGCCAGATGTCAAAGGCCTCTTTGGGCGAGTCAGGCAGCAGGCGGATCATCAGGATGATGGTGTAGGTGTGAGGGAGACCATCAGGGTGGATCTCTCTGTTCACAAAAGAGACGACGGGTCATATCTACAGGAACTACTATATTTTCTTCTTCTATGGTTTAGACAAAGATGATCTAACTAAAGACAGAAGATTGCAGTCTCAGGTTGTCTGAATATTGGTACCTGTTGTTGCCAGTTATTTCTTTGTGTCATTAAATGATTGAATTGTGGATATTTTCAAACTTAAAGACACTCTTTTTGAGTCCTTTAATGTACAGAAAACCCTCAGACTGTTCCTTTCAGGACCGGACAAATACGTGCTGACTCCACATTTTCTTCTAATTGCAACTTGTTTAGAAAATGAAAACCAAACAGATTTCAATCCTTTCTGCCTCCATCTTCCTCCTAAACTCCAGCAGGAAAAAAAATTATACACACATTGTTTTTAATGGAGTACTTTTATGGGTTTTTGTATGCTAGTGTTGTATTTATGTGCCATATGTTTTATATGTGCTAAATGTATGCAAAAACAAAGCTATCGATCAACTGATTGATTTAATAGAGAGAACACAGGTGTAATTACTATTTATAATAAGAATCTGCCCCATATGTCCAATAAAAACACTTAACTTTATGGGCTTGAGGAGCTGCCACAAATACTCATTATATGGATTAATCCACTGCTGGAAATAGTTCCCAACAAATGTCCTCCCGTTTGTTTGATAAAAACTTAACGGCCAGCTGTTGCAGAGTTACAGAGGCATTTTTAAATTAAACTATATATCTGTGAGCTGCTTGTATTAGTATGAACATTTCCTGTCTTTTGTTGTGGTGCTTCTACACGATAAAGGACATGAAACCAGTCCAGCGCTGCTTTCTGTCAGAGCAGGATGTTTCCAATTTGTCGCTCTGATGTCACTACACATCTTGGAAGGAGGAGTCGGTAAACAGTCGGAACTCAAGCTGTTTTCCACCGCTTCGCTGTTTCATGTGATCCTCTGGCAGAGGGACGGCTGTGTTGGCCGGAGCCCAGTGTTAACAGTGGAGTTTGTGGTTAGTTTTGCACTCAGTGTCCTGACCGAGGCTCATGGATCCTCGAACTCTACTGACCCACTTTGTTAACAGCCTCGGAGTCTAGGTGAATATTACACTATTATTCTACATGTGACAACATTCTGACCCTGACATGGAGATTCTGAATTATGACATGTCATATGCTGATATTCTTCAGGTTTTACGAGTATTCTTTAGAAACAGTTTACAGCGCGTTCAGAATATGTGTCTCCATTGATATTTTGACACTTGGCCTCGTCTGTTTACATCAGACACAAATCAACTTGACAACAGTTTTTCAGGCTGAAATAGAGATACATGACCAAATGAAAAGCCCACATTTCTGTCCAGAAGGAGAAACCCACCTACTTTTAAACATTATCAAAGACTTTTGGATATGAGTAAGCATCACAATGCTGACCTTTTCGGTGGTTGAAGGACTGAAAGAGGGAAGAAGCTAAATGGTGCGGATGTTAGGAACAGACTCATTTCCAAATTAGAACCAAATCCAAAATGCAAAGTACTCATTATCCCTAAAAAATATAAGTTTGTTTCTGCCTATCGGTTCCTAAATGTGTTAATACTTCATTAACCTTTGAACATACACCCTAAGCCTTAGGGTTAAAGTCCTTTCACTCCAGTACAAGGCTTAATCTTAGTGTGGAACTATGGAAAAGCTCCAGCAAACACACCGAAAGAGAAAAAGGAGTGGAGCAGAAGTGACTCGGCCCAGTTTGTAGAGGAGAGGGAACACAGAGAGTCCATCTGATCCACCAACCTAAACTACATCAGTTCAACCGCGGTTCGAATGGGACCCGAATCCTGAACCTGTTAACGTACACCACTGGTTTGTGGGTAAAGCCTGCCATACAGCCAAAAAACAGAAAGTCAGTCTAAAAAAAATCTAAACTAATGTGCAGCTATTTTCATCATTGAGGACTAATTTTTCAAGAAAAAAAGTCCACATATTGTAGAGCTTCTCACATGAGGCCTTTCTTTGTCTCTTTTATCTCAGGGTAACAGCCATGTTTTCACATAATTGCAGAATAATTACTTTAAAAACCCAAAAGACAGAGATAAATAGGGTGTTATCTTGAGAAAACACAAGTATTATCTAGAGATAACGTCATCAGCCAATCCTACAGATGAAAATGAAATCCACATTTGTACTCAATTAATTTAATAAACTACATTAACTCATAACGTGCCTGAAAACACAACAGAGTTGTTTAAACTCTCAGCTCAGGAGTGTTTTTAGGAAATAACTGATGTGTAAAACAACGTGTTTAATTCGGCTTAAATCTGAGACTGTGAAAATGAGGCCCCAACAGGACGGAGATGGTCTGAGACTCACGTCGTGGGCTGCGTCAGGAACGCGTTCTTGTGGAGGCGGTAGGCAGTGTAGCTGTTGAACGATCCGGGCTCCATGGAGACGCCGTTCATGTAGCTGTAGGTCTTCTCTGTCAGGTTGAAAGCCTCCAGCATCCGGAAACCTCACATGAACAACAAAAGTTTATTTATTACACATCTCTGACTTCAGGACCTTTGAACAGATAGCAGTTTATTCCACATGTTTGTACTTTTAATTGTTGTTTTCTGTGCAGATTAAATGCAACACTTGTCTTCATTCGTACTCACCAGGTGAAGTAAATCCATTCAGGAAAATTAAGGGACAAGCTGTGGATCAAAAATGAAAAAGAATTTCACTGTAACTACACTGCCTTTCTGTCATGTTGTTTGTGGTTGACATTAAAAGTAAAAGTAAAAGTAAACTTACACGATGTCGCCGTTTCACAAATGAAGGTGATCAGGTTTTCTTTGATGGTGTCGAAAGCGTCGAAGTCATCCACGACAAACACGTGTCTGTCGCTGGGTTTGCTGCCGATTGCCTGCAACTCAACGAAATCCACATCAGCGACGCCGATGGCGAACACACTGTAACCTGAAGAAAAGATGAAGAACACACTTCAAACTTCACACATGCAGATAAAAACATAAAGTTAAACAATTAAAAAAAATAATTTAAATAATTAAACAATGACACTAAGTTTTAGGGATGTTTTAATAACAATATAATTCACATCCAAAGTTAATAATAATACAATAATCCTTGAACAATAATAAAAATAATATTATAACTTTGGGAGTAATTCTTTGACCTAGACCTGTATATTCTTATATATGTTCTTGGATGTTAATTGTTTCTAGATTGTTTTTAAACATCACATGTTCTAAATTTATATGTTACATGTGACTAAGAAAATTGGTTTTCGTTGTCATTAATTTAAATACAGCTCAGTTCTTTATTAAATGTGTAATGCAAACATTTCATGTGTCTTTTGCCAGTTTTCTGACTCATATATGAAAAAGAGAAAAAAGTCTCTGGTTTGTCACCTTCAGACTCTCCGTCCATTGGAAAAGGCAGAAAAAATACACAAAACACATAATAAAATATTTTAATTACATTACATTTTTATTGCTAATGATGTATGAGTGAAATCCACAATGACAGTATTTATTTGTGTTTGGGACGTAATTGATCTGAACGGGCTGAGTGTATTAAATCTGCCGTATTTATTGTAAGTTTGCACTGATTTGTCTTCAATACAATTTCACTAAAAGGGACACAATGAAAAGTAGACGATGTACTTCGAATCGAATCACCACACTATCATATATGATTAACTTACAGTTAGGACATAGTGTTGTACTATTATTTCAAAGATTTGTACATTAAAAACTGTACTTAGTGCATATTCTATGCCAAACATTGTGCTGATGTTTCTTCAGTTTCAGTTTCTTCCTCTTTGGCTAAAATGGACACAACCAGATCAAAAACCAAAAGCAGTTTGGAAAACAGAGCTGTCAGAAATATTACAGGTGGAATCAGGTGCAGTGTGGATCATTTTGCTTGTGAGAACACTTGACTGCATTAGCAAAGCTGTTTTTTGTTACCTGCGTGCTGCAGCTTGGCGGCGTTCTTCTTCACTTCATCCTGAGAGCGTCCGTCGGTGATGGCTACGACCACTTTGGGGACATTTCTTCTCATGCCATTCTCAACAGAAAAGGCCTTTTCATAGGTGTGTTTTAAAGCCACACCTGCTCAGAGACAGAGAGTTAAACTGTCACTAAACCGAACCAAAGAGAAGGTTTCTGCCGTACCAGCAGTGTTTAACACAGCTATTAGACTTGAATTTGGTGTGTGCACTCTGACCTGTTTTGGTGTTTCCTCCTCGGTAGCGGATGAGAGGAAGAGCAGCCATGGTGATACCTTTGTCTCTGTAAGCGCTGAGTTTAAACTCAGTCTTTGCATCGTCACTGTACTGCACAAAGGACACCTGTGTGGAGAGTCACATCAGCTTTGTCTGTCGGCGATAAGTCACACATTTTCCACAACACAAACTACCTTCTAAACCTAAGCTTTAAGGACAAACATACAGCAGCTGTCACATCCCATTCAGCATTTTTTAAGGTAAATATGGGTTAAATTATGTGTTGGCAGCTCCTGTTTGCTCCGTGCACATGGATTTACAGACTGTTGTCACTGTGATACTGGAGAAAACTTGAAAACATCCAGATTCTCAGGCAGTGTCTGCAAGGAGAGTCTTTATTTCTCTGATCTCTAAACAGATTCATTAGTTTTTATTTGTTAAGGACATCAGAGATATCAAGTTTATGTCGTCCTGAATCTAATCAGTTGTTTCCATGGATACGGTGAGTTACACTGTGGGTAAAATGTGAGAGTTGTTGTTTGAAGCCTCTATGTTTCGAAGTCTGTTTGCTCTGAACACATGGATGAACAGAACTTCATCACCACATGTTACTGTAGAAACACTCAAAGAGGACTTGAATGTGATGAATGAAAAAGCCACTGATTAGAGCTAAAACAAGTAAACAGACTAAGAAACCGTTAGTTTTAAGTTCTCACCTTATGGAATAAAAACCTTAATTTATCAGATTCCTTTGTGTTTTTGTCTCAGACTTAGAAATGCCCTGATGTCAAAAATAATGACAGTGTTCATATAGTAACAACAGAAGCAAAGAGACTAAACCTTTTGACAGCTGTATTAAGTCTAGCATTAATAAGTGCAAAAGGGAGCCTTATATCAGTTGATGGAGAAGAAAAAGGAAGCTCAGAAAGCAACGACATCTGAGGCAGAAAAGGTAAATGTGGGCAAAACAGGTCACAGTCAGAGCTGATTAATGAAGTATTTACAACCTAATTAACATTATAGTTATGAACCATTTATAAAAGTCTTATTGTAAAGTGTTACCCTTTGTTGAATTTCCTTTATGTGTTTTATATTTACGTGTGTGAAACTGATAACACGCAGCGTTCTTTCACACGTCGATACAAACCTGCATCCCCGACGGCCCAATGATGTCAAAGGCACCGATCATCCCCGAGACGAAGTGCACCACTTTGGTGAAGCTCTCCTCTCCGATGCTCCAGGAGCCGTCGATGAGGAACACCACATCTGCCTTGGCACCTTTGCACACTGAGGTGAGAAAACAAGTCAGTGAGGAGCTTTAAAGTCCGGCAGCCAGACCTCGGGGCAGCGTGGCAGGAACCCCACAGAGAAAATGGCACCGTCACATGCCATAACGTGAGCTGGGGCGAATAAAAATGCAGCTGAAGCAAAACAAAGCCATTGAGAAAAATGACGTGATGTATAGTAATTATGGGTTTCATCAATGGCAGAGCATCAACATTTGGTGAGCAGAAGGGTCGACTCTGCTGCTTAATGGCTCCTCGTTGAATAATCTGTGCCTTACGTGATGCTGTTTAATCTTCTTGATGCTTTCCTCCTGCTCACAGATTCATAAACAGCTTTTACACGGCTCCAATCGACACAAACAGATTCTTCCGATGAGCCTGTCTGTCTTTATCAACACCTAGACCGCCGGCTCCTAACAGCCCAGTTTCCCTTCACGAGCCCACTGGGCCTGCACCACATGTGGCCACTATTAATTCACCGCTGGCACCAGTCGGATCCAGAAAGGAGTCCAGACTAGCACCTCTGCCAGAACCTCAAATTACAGCTGAGTTAGATGAAAATACTCCATCCGTTCAGGTTTCAGTGCATAGTACATATTAACTCAGTTCCAAATGTACAAACATTAATGTGACAAAGTGAATATAGATGCGATATTAAATATATTCCTACAGATCAATTTTAAATAACATGAACATCATACAGTTCAAACTCAGTCTAAAATATAAATTTTTGTGAAAGAGGCTTTGGATTTTTTAGTCTCAAAGGACAGAAGTGTCTCAAAATTGTTTTAAAACAGCAATATGTGGCTCAAAGATCAATGTGACTCATGTATATATTGACTTCATATAGAAACACCATCACCTCGGCCACAATGTCAAACCAGAGATGATGAAATGAAAATCCATGACACAATCCATGCATTGTGTTTGCAAACATGGTGATGCAAACAAGTGACGATTACAAGGAGTTAAACCACTTTCAGTGGTCAGATAGCTGAGATTGTAGCTGTACTTTCTGCAGAGAATGCAGCTGAACATTTTATGGACTTGAAGCTTATGAACAACAATGAACAAAAAGTCGACAGAATAAGGACTAAATCTACATAAAATGAACAAAATAAGGACGAAATCTATCAAAAAATGAAGGCACAGAGGCTTTGCCATGTTGAAACAAACTTGTCCAGTGAAGCTGAAATGTCCCTGTGGGACAGTTCACTTTACAGACAGTAGTCCAACACAAACACATAAAATCCACATCCTACACTGTCACCATGAAACACGTGGTGAGATGCAGTGACATTCAGGGTGATAGTTTATAAGACAAAAGACGATCTGTGTCTATTACAAGACTAAAGCTCCAACTGGCTCCACCACTCTCACTTCATGAAGGAACTTAACATCATTAAGATTAGCACCAGTAAACTTACAACAAACTGGAGAAGGAACAAGTAAATCATAGAAAAGATACACTTGAGAAAGGAATATTAAAATGTCAGTCTCAATATCTGCAGCTTCCTTCTAAAGAACAAGCGTTGATTCACCTTTTTATTGATTGATACCTGTACTGCTGCCTCGAGCTCAGCCTTATTCACACACGGTGCAGACGTAGGGGAATGGGTCTCCTCACAAAATCAAGCACATTAATGTTGAGGTAAAACTGGTCACTAGTTAACAGATTAGTCAAGGAATGGGCCATGATCATACTCTGCACTCCTCTATGTAGAAGACGTGAGATCATAGAGTCATTAACATACTGTTGGAGACACATTATTTTTAAGTCAACAAACTGGTAAAAATAAGAACACAAACATGAAACAAAATACTGTAAATTCTCCCTTTTGGCTTCTGATATTTTCATAAAAACATGCAGAAAACAAGTCTGAACAAACTCTGTAGCTACTACCAGTAATAGGCAGCTTCATGTCATGGAGGTGATGCTGGTGCTTACCTGCCCAGCCGGGGGGGATTGTGGGAGGAGGCGTTGGTGTCGGTGGGAGTGTCGGGACCGGAGTTGGCTTCACCACTGTGAGAAACAGAACCAACAGCGGTGTAATGAGCTCAGTGTTCTGGATGGGTCCGACACATGATGTAACTCACTGTTTGTGTTTGGATCACACTTCACATCTGACTCCACGGCTCAGGTTGGACTCAACCTTCATGTTCCCTGTTATCAGCCTGGAGGAGTTCTGGTTTGGTGCTAGTGTCAGTTCAGAGATGGTTCAACATGCGGACCTTCTAAAAATCAGGTGGCTTTAGCGAGCCGAGTCATAGCCGAGTCGTTAGATTCCAACTTCATATTTTGTACATATATTAATGCAGACATACTCTTTCCACTGATATCATTGTTTTTAACAGATGTTAAAGACATCTTGTATCTTACAACAACTCCTGAACTATTCATGATAGATGCATGAATAGTTCAAAAGTAATGACTTCTTGAACTCTGCATTTTTTTCTGAACCACTGGTTTTTACAGTAAAATCAGCGTCTTGACCCATTTTCAAAGCCCAGTATCTCAAAAATGAATGAAGATATAAGGCTGACATTTTGTCTGGTGTTTACTAGGAATAATAACATTATTTTATGAAAGTATGAAGCAAATTTGCCAATCAGGAATATTATCTCTGAGGAGGATTTACCTTGAAGCCTGTTTCCTTTTTTTTCTCATTACTTCTTTTACATCATTTTCATCATGTTGCGTCTTTGATGTCATTTTTGTCTCGTCCCATCTCTTACTCTCCTCTGCATTTCACATATAGGTAAACATTTATAAACTCTTCCAGAGAGCACTCTTCTGCTATTCTGCTACATATCATATTACTGTTATGTATTTTACTCAGATATTTGGTGACCCAATAAAAACAGCTCCGTAACCCATTTTTGGTCCCAAGCCTAAGTTTGGGAGAGGCAGGTTTAGATCACAAAATACTGAGGTCTACTGTAAATGACCCCTGTTTTGAGTTACAAAACTGAATAATTTGCATTTCATTAAGATAAAGAAAAGCAGTTTTTTTTTTAAATTATTAGATTATTTTTATGTTTTTGTTGGTTTGCGCTGTCACTAATCTAAAAGACCATCATACATGTATTTAAGTCTGTGTCTTAAGGTAAATGGTATTGACTGCATGTGAGGCTGAGACGAGTAATGTGATTCAAGACGTATGTTCATGCTTTATGCTGACTAACGCTCCAATGTGTAGATTGAAGTTTGCAACATGTGACACTTACATGTCCTCTCTTTGGTGCTGACTCCTGGACCTTCCAGATTCGGCGTCTGAACGAAGACGGTGGCAGTGTACAATGCGTCAGGAGACAGTCCGTCAAAGCAGTACTGAGGCAGACCAGCAGGGATGGTGATCTCATGCTGCCCTTTACTAGATGCTGCACAGGAATCACAAGGACAAATCAGACAAAAAGCTTCAACTAAACCCCTCATGTCAAAAGTCCTGAAAATAGGTTAATCCTGGCTGTGATCTGGGACTAATCCATCCTGTCATCAGAATCTATGTGTCTCCCTGTCCTTGACATTGATTGGTTTATAGACGGGCTGCGTCTGCTGTGAACAATTCAGCTCAGTTTCAACTTCTTCTATCTCCTGTTTGTTTTTGGCAATGACAGTGTTGTATAACTTCCAGTGATTGGTCCTAAAGTCTAAACCATCCAAAAAGTGTTTCACACTATATATGAACTGAGCCATGGTTCAGTTTGATCCGAACCAAGACCAGACCAGGTCGGACCAGAGACCTGCTGTTTGGTCCACACCGTGGTCCGGGGGAGGTTTCACACCTCAACATTTGGTTTGGTTTAATTATTTGGTGCAAACTTTTTACAGTTTTTACACACTGATACTTATGCCTTCAATCCCCAGACATTCTCTGTTGAAACCACAAATATTAGACTAAGTCCTGAAAGTTATTTTCAAATTTTAACCCTTGTAATTTTAATGAAGCCATAAGGACACAATAACATTAGTGTCACATCACTGATGTGTTTAAAGATGGGTTTAAATGACTCATAATATAATTTAAAGTTAAACCATTATTGAATCTGGTTTAAAACTTCAGTCCCTCAATTGATAAAGATGTGACAGTCGTTTTTTTTCTGTGGTGAAAACAGACATTTTGATGCATGTGGGTCTCGTTGTGTCGCTGCCTTTTCTGTTTTGTTGTCAATAGTGGAAAATAAAGGGTAAATTCTGCAAAACCACTTGTTCCAGTTAAAGTCTGTGATGAAGAAACCTAACAACTGTGAAATATTTACATGGTTGGGCAGTGATATATTGACAACAGGGGTTTCCTATTTACACTGCATGAGGACAAACAAACAGCGTGTTTACTGCAGACAGCTGCCACGGACGCTGAGCGCCGATTCTCACTGTTCTGAAGTTGAATTACAACACTTTTATCATTACTATTAAAAGAAAACCCCACAGCTTTGGTGATGGAATAACTTCAGAATGAGCTGTGTAATATCAACAAGTTATGATTGAAGGCACTTAATATAAATTGTTCTGGGAAAACAGGCAGCGCTGTGGGTCAGACCTGCTCCAGAACAGTGGCCCTCATTTATCATAACACAAGAGACACAGATTTGTTCAGAGAGTAATGTTGACAAAATATAATCCCTGAAACATCTCAGCTGGATGTTACAAGTCGGAGTGTTGGCGTTGTCTATGTCTAAGCAGTGTTTCCATGGATTCTATTGGAAATATGGATGGAGGAGGCCTTTCTGAGGTTGCTGTTTTTCCACTCACTCATCTCACCGCTGTCTCTGAGCGCTGTTTGCATTTCCACTGTAGGACAAACAGTTGCCTGGTTTGTTGTAGCACCGTCTGCTGCTTCTCACTGATCCTCTGCTATTATTTAACCAGCCGTGTGTCTCACGCCAGCAGACCTGTATTTGTTCTGGCAGGCTGTCGTGGCGGCCCAAATGGCTAATGACTACCATATAGATATTTAAATACTGATGCTCCCTTCCTTATTCTCCCCACTCTTTAGCTGCTAACCCATGTCCATGTGCGAATATGAACCAGATGGGACTCAAAGACCCTGCAGTCACTGAGAGGGATGTCATCTTTGCAGACAGAGACACAATTAAATCGCTGGTGGTTGGACGCTTTCAGTCCATGCCAAAACTCGCATCCTGCTCAGAGTAATAACCACACAGAACAGGGCGGCCTGAAGACAAACAATCAAGTCTAGACACGATGTTCCAGTCCATCTGAAATCGGCAGACGATCTGTAGCGTCCACGGCCGCAGAGGTGACCTAATGTGGAGATACGCCTTCAAACATCTGCCACACACGTTACAGCACGCATCAGCTCAAACAAGACACCTCGGACCGGGATGTGGACCACACCGACAACTTCAGGTGAACAAGAGTCAAGATGTTAGAGAAGGACAAGGAAATCTTTCATTAAAAGTCAGTGTAAAGCAGCAATACATGTGCTGTATGACTCCACAGAAAATGTGTTATTAACCACAAAGACCAGCACTGTGCAACATATGTAGTCTACCGAAAAATCAGCAATAGTAACAGAAATCTCTTTACATGGACAGGTTCCAGTTTACGTCTGTGTCAAACAGGCGTTATTATTACCCAACAGGTTTTTAATTTATCATGTTTTGTCATGTTTGATTAGCGGCTAAGGCACACGGGTTCTATGGACGGACTAAAAACCTCTGTAACAGCTCCTGTCGAGGCTGTCGCTGCTGTGGAGGAATCTGTTACTGTTGAGTTTTGTATAATCTAGTCCATATTCAGGAGCATTCCAGTGATGCTGATTTGAATTTTGCATGTATTTTGTACTGTTCCAGAATCCACTGCTCCATTTATTCAGTATAAACAGAGCTGTGGCTGTTTTTATTATGGATCAATCTGTCACTTATTCCAGTTAGCTATGAAGGAAATGCCTTGTTCTGCCCAAATCCATTTTTGGCGCATATTGATTTTAGAAAAGTCTTGACAACAAAAATGAAATGCATTTTTTGCAGACTGGATCCAAACCACATTTGGAGGTAGTTTGAAATTCCAACAAATCAAATCTGATCACCTCAAATAACAGTGTGGACAGTGGTGTCTTAAAGATCTGATGTAATTTCCCTGAAGTCAGACTGAAACCAAACAGTGGTCTACTGAAGACTTACGGTCCACGGGGTTCAGTTTGATGCGGTACGATGTGGCCGCTCGGTGAGGAGCCCATTTGATGCAGAAGGTGTCATGGCCAACGTTGTAGG
The DNA here is from genome assembly GCA_037367275.1 of Coranthus polyacanthus. Lineage (NCBI taxonomy): Eukaryota > Metazoa > Chordata > Actinopteri > Kurtiformes > Apogonidae > Coranthus > Coranthus polyacanthus. The sequence goes on along the minus strand of JAPQRN010000017.1, from coordinate 20,754 downwards.
TCTCGATGTTGGTCACGTTCAGGTAAACTGCAGAAAATTCAAAAATATCAACATCTCAGACAAAGAAGAGAGACAGCGAGTGCAGCATCACACATTCATCATCTATTTAGAGACATTTCTTTTCTCTCAAAGGGTTAGTTCAGCATCATTTTAACAAACCTTTTCCTGTTTCCATTACTTCCTCTGTCACAAAGGAAGTGAAGGTGAAAGGAATGTGGTTTTATATTGAGCTGATTCATCATCAACATCTTTACTTATCCAGAGGACAGTCTGAAGACACTTTGACTACACTGTAAATACTGTACAGGACTATGTGGTTATAGAAGCAAATTTAAGATCATGCACCAAGTCCTTCCATTAACCGTTAACCATCCTGTTTCAAAAGGTCTCCTTCCTTCCTTTAGGATTTCAATTGGATTAGATTTTTATTAAATCAAACCCTGACACTTTAAGGTTTTTGCTCTGAGTTGAGGTAAATTAATTCAACAATCAAGTCAAACCTAAAGGTAAAAGTAAGCTCTTGTAGCAGAGACATTGTGGTATTTCTGTTTATTTTGTGTTTATTATTTGTGTTTTTATTGGGATGTGTGTTCTGTTGGGTTTACTTTAGAACTGCTAGAGCTAAATGAAGTTTGTAAATTCAACTATCACATTTTCAAAACTCACATGTTTTATAAAACTGTTAAATATGAACACAAAAAGGGCTACATGAGGAAGTGTAGTGTGTATCATCTTTAGTGTGTTTTCATCTTTTCACTCAGCCCTGCTGTACATACGTGTCGTTCCCTGTCCGTTGAGCGGTTCACTCATGCCGCCGGTGTACTGAGCGATCACAGACACGTCGTAGGTGGTGCCAGGCTGCAGGTTGTGCAGAGTGTAGGAACTCACATCGCCCACAAACATATCGATGGGCTGGTTTGTGCCTGTGAAGAAAACAACACATGTAAATAAGACAGAAAGACGTGTAGGACAGACTGAAGTTATTAACTCATTTATTTAAAAAATGTTTAATCGTTTTACCTTTTGTAATGTTTATTATTTAGCTTTAAGATGTAATTGTTTTACAATCATTTACGATCAAGTGCTTCACGTTGCTGACCCACCTGTAGTGTATTTAATAAAAATGAAACGGACTGTTGCAGTGGATATAAATACAGTAGATGGATGTGAGTTCACCTGCAGGAGAATAGATGAGTCTGTATCCTTGGACCGGGGCTTGGACCGGGTCCCAGGACACTCGGAACCGGGTGTACCACTCGTCAGACACTCGCAGGTTTCTGGGACTCAACAGACCGACTGTGACAGAGAGGAGACACAAGTCAACGTCTTCAGCCTGAACATGATGAAATGTGGTTTGTGGCTTGTTTCTGACACCACGCTGATCTGATTTTGGTGAAATAGTCTTGCAATATTTTAGAACACAAGGAGAAATTGTTGTATAAAAGTAATAAGCATTACTTGTGAACGCATTTTAAGTTTAAAAAACTGACCAAAATCGTCATCAAAAATGAGTTTTTTAATCGACTATGATAACTATCTTGATGATTAAGTTATTTCTCATGACTGCAAGAAAGATTTGTTTCTCTTAACTCTGCTCCATTTCTTATATTATGTACAATGAATTATAAAATTATAAAACAACCTGAAGATGTCACTTAAGGCTTTGGTAAAATAAAACATTCTAGACTAAATGGTGACTTAACTTTTCTCAGAAACGTAGCAACATGAAGCAGTGAATGCATTGTGTTCCTGTCGCTAATGTTAAACTCACGCGTGCGTCCGTTTCCATTTAAAGACCCTCCAGGACCCTCAGCATACACGGCCTCCACAGTGATGTTGTATGGAGTGTCAGGAAGCAGATTCTGCAGCCGTGCGTTGTTTCTGTTCCCAGGAACCACAGTCTGAAACAAAACACAGACACTTTTAGGACAAATCAAAGACAGACAGGACTGAATGAGGTTTAACATAGAGATTATAACCAGTCACTGTGCACAGTAAAGATATAATATAGTACATAACCAAGCAAATACAAGTAAAAGTGCATAAAGAGACAAATTAAAAAAACTGCAATGTGGTAAAATTATGTGTATGATGCAGATATACTAAGATTTTATAGGACGAGTCTGTTGATTTTCTCCATTATAGATACAGTCGTCAAATCCTATGAAACAGCTGTTATGAATTCATCTACAAACAGTATTGTTTGTTTGTCTGTAATCTGATTTATCTTATTGTCTGTGCTGTAGAGAAACACTGTTGTCTAAAAATGACTGAGAAGCTGTGTAGTTAAAAACTACTGTTTCCTTCTGTTTCCTGAAGAAGAAACATGACCCAGTGCAACGTTGATGCTCTGTGATTTAGTGTTTTTATTTTCAGTGTTTCTCTACAGCAGCTTACGCATACACAGATGATACTGTTGGTTGAATTTAGTGTCATATCCAGACCTCCACACTTTGTTTTGTTGGAGCCTGGCTGAAGCCATTATTATTATGGTTTGTATTTCTTTAAATCAAGCTCTGGTTTCAAAGTGATTAAACGCCACATAACAGACGTATGTTTTCATCAAAACTTGCCATTTTGTGTTTGTGTGTTTAGTTGCTGTTCAGAGGTTGTTGTTTCATGTACAGAGGCGGAGAAGAGGCCGACTGAACTAACAATAGATGACTCCGTTGAGTTTGACTAGGATAAACTCACTGCCAGAGATTTGTTGGCAGATCCTTTTTCGTTAACTATAATAACCCTGTTGTGTATCGTGCAAACTCAGACACCTTTAATGAAATGATTTTGGGTTCATGTTGTGTTTGCCAACTGCCTTCAAACGAATCATTTCAGATGAACGTGACCTGGACAACCTCCGCAGACACATAAACCTCAGGTTACCTTGTGTTCTTTTAGTTCTCTCTGGTAAACAGGAAGGATTTATTTTGCAGAATTAAATTACATTTAACTTGGCCGATGGAAGTGATGCGTCGGCACAAACCTTCTCCATTAGTCACAGATGCTAAATTGAAATAATTGCATAAGTGCATTTATGAATCAGTTCCTCGGTCAGTCCGGTCTGCACAGATCCTTTCATCGATGTCCCTGCTCTGAGCTGACTCACACTGAACAGGTGCTTCGCTAACAAGCAGCCATGGAGTCCAGCTGGGCTGCTCCGACTCATTATGAACCACTATTAATGAGATTATTACGGCACAAATGATAGTGTTTGTTTAACTGAGCCTGTAATTAGTCGGAGTAATCTGTGATTTATAACCTCAACGAGTCGAGGGAATCCTGAGACATGACTTCACCGCATAGTTTAACAGGAACGTCACAGCGAGGACAGTTTATCCAAAACAAAAAGTGAAGTTTAGTGAAATATAGATGATCGTAAATCTGAAAAATCTGCCTCTGTTGTTGTTTTAAACTTGGTAGTTTTATCATGAATCAAAAGTGTTGAATAACTGTGAGTTTATTTCACTTATTTTATAATGGTTGGTTTCAATATATAAATGTAACATTAATGATGTATATTTGAAATTACTAAAAATATGACTTTAAAAGCAGATACATTCTCTCAGAAAATGATGTTGCACCATTTTAATCTTCTGAATTCTTCTGAAAAAAAAACAACTGAAAAGTGTCATTGATGTTGACTGAAAAAAAGACAAAGTAGTGTTTATGCATAAGTTTGTGATCTTCAATAATGATGTCTATGGTACAGTTTTGTTGAGTTTTTGTTTTGTTGTTTTGTTTGGATGTTAAATTGTCATCATTGTCGATGTACTCACAAACTCAGTGATGGGATCTCCGGTCATGGGGGCGTAGGCGATCTTGTACTGCCTCACGGGACCCTCGGCGTGGTCCCAGCCAATGGTCAGGGTGCTGGTGGTGGCGTCGAACACGCGCATGTTCCTGGGACCGGCACGGGGCACTGCAGAACAGAACATGATAAGAACACGTCTGATGAGAAACTGTAGACCTCTGTACATCTAAAATACAAGACTGTGGAGGAGAAGCTTCATGGGCTTCACTAGTTTTAAGGATTTCATTTCCATTGTGCAGTGGATAGAGTATTTTGAAATCCACGTCTTAAAAAGTTTCAGGGTTTTCATCAAACGTTGCCTCGTCTTTTACATAAACTTAATCTACAGTACTTTTTAACAAAACAGAAACCTTTGTGATTTCACTGTTGAGTTTCAGTGTGTCTCAGGTTCACAGTTTCTTGATTTCATCCTGTCTTCTAAAGTCTGTCCATTTATTCACTCTAACCTCTCCAGAATGTCTGAAAAACATGTACAGTCACATGTGGATTAAGGACAGATCCACTAATCCACTAATCCACTCTCCTACCGCTCCACTGCCCGTCTGTCATGTATGTCATCTAAAGGCAGCTTTTCACTAAAATGTTTTGAAATGTTTGGAGTTTTCTAATTTCTGGTTACATATGTTTTTACTACTACTTTTTTCCAAGTCGCTAAATCCTGACTCTATACTACAATACCCATAAGACTCTTCTGCAGTTGCCATGAAGACGACTCCTCAAACTGTTTCTACAAAGAGAAATCTGTAGCTTCAGTTCACCAGTAAACCTTGTACAAAGAAGAGAATGTGAGAACCTGGACATTCTGGTGTCACTTTGCCTCTCTGTAAAGATGTTGTGTCTCATTTTTTAACTCTCTAAATACCATCTCTAGATACTACAATACCCATGAGCCTCAGCTGCTGTCACAATGAAGAAGTATTCTCAAACTGTTTCTACCAATCTGCAAAGGATGAGCTGAATCTGCAGAAATGAGAGAATGTGAAACACTGTGATTGGTTGGTTGTTGTTGAAATGCATCTTGGGAATTTTAGTTTAACACAGTTGTTCATCTTTTATTCCTATTTGGTTAAATGGAGTGTTGAATGGAGTTTCCTCTCTGCTGAAACAGAACCTGGATGATCTGGTTGTAATCTAAAAATGTTGCTTTTATTAAATCAATAAATGCTGACTTTAGATACTACAATATCAGGAGCCTCTGCTGCTAACAGTCTGAGTTTTCTGTCACTCTGGTGTCTGAGTTTTCTGATGCTATGGTTTCTTAGTTTTCATTTATCTCACAGGGCACTTATCATGTGTTATCATTTCATTAGGCTTTGTAAACTGTGGGTTTATGTTCGTGTTTCCTCATCATAGTGGCTGTTTGTTGAATGTGATTCTCAATTAACTCATCATTCAGTCATCTTCAGGAATATGAATAAACCTCTAAGATGCACTCGATACAGATCTCGTCATTCGTTTAAACATCTGAATGCTGATGAATGCATATGACTCAGTGGAGATCTAAACAGTGCTTGGCCTGGCTGGCTTAGTCACTGTCAGCGGCTCGGGTTGCTGCTGCTGTTGCTGTTGTACTTACGTGTTTTGCCATTGCCCTTCACTGCCGGTCCCTCGCCGTCAGCGTACAGAGCTGAGACGCTAATGGAGTAGGGAGTATCTGGGATCAGGTTGTCCAGGAAGGCATTGTTCAGATTCCCTGGAACCAGCACCTTGTTGGAAAAGAAACCCAGGGGTCAAAAATATGAAGACACCGTCACCGTGACTATTCAAATGAGCATTACATACAGATCTGGCAGCAGTAATGTACATAATGACCTCAGTGCTCATCCCACATGCAGTTATCTCCCAAAGCCAAAGTTTTCCTCAAACACTAACACAGGCCTGAGAGTTTAGACACCAAACACATCATTCGTTCAATAAGTAGATGGATAAACAGTTTCTGCGAGGAAGCGGCTGGAGAGTGGGGTCTGTCAGCAACTCGCAGCATGTTCTGACACAGAGCTGTTTTTTGACAACAAAGACGACTGCAGAGCAGCTCTTTATCACGGCATCTATCCTTCTTCTTTCTTCGGGCCTTAAACATCAGGGCCATTACATCATGAGAAATGTATCTGCTGGTCGCCGGCCAGTCCACCCTCCTCATGTCCAAGCTTAAATATCATGGAGAGTTTTGGACCCAAAGCATGAAAAAGGTTCCTGTGTGGTGATGTAGTGGTTCAGATCCCACAACTGGAAGTGGATTTGGCCCTCCTGGCCTGGGGTCAAATCCCTGCAGACCAGTGGATTGGCCACTGTCCTTTTAAAACATGATGAATTAGACTGGAGGTTTAATCATACAGTCATTTCCTGAAGCCAGAGCTGCTTATGAGGTTTGAAATGTAACTCTTAGTCTGACTTCAATGTCACCATGTGAGGGCACATATTCTCATCAAATCAGACAGGCTACATCCCATCATCATTGAAACCATCATTGAAATCCCCTTTTAAAACCTTCTTTTATATGAGGGTGTTCATGAATTCTTAATATGTTAATGAGCTGTGTCACTTGACTCCTGTCGTTGAACATTCTTAACCTTATTTTATTCCCTATGTGTAATAATTCCTGTGTTTTTTTCATCTGTGTTGGTTTTAACTTAACTGTTCTTTATTCTTCGTGCTAAGAAAAGTGCTCTATCATTAAGGTTTTATTTATATTGCCATAGACTGTACAATAGAAGTGGACTTAGTCATCCATTGGTTTGTGGCCATTTTGAAGCCTTGACTCATTTTGCTCATCATCCCCTTGATTTTTGGAAACAACTGGCCATACTTGGACAAGAGGGTAGAACTGAGGAAGGGGTAAAACTCATCAAGCTAATGCTAACTTACAGAAACCAAATCGACTAACACTGTCATGTTAAAACTACCAAGTCATTTTAATGGTAACACATGCAGTTGTTTGATAACAGTAATGTCAGTGATAACTGGCCTAATTAGCAGGCTAGCTGGCAAACCACATAATGCAGGATAAATTAATGCTAATGTAGCTAATGTAGTGAAGTTAGTTATTTATAAAGCCTGCCATCATGTATCACCTCCTCCTCGTTACTCTGGAAAATACCAGTCCATCCAACGGTGCTTTCAGTCCATCTTGATTTACTGAACTTGGAAGAACTGGTTTTAGTTTCAGTGCTCCCACTAAATGGAACATTTTACAAAGCACCATAAAACTGAACACTCTGGCCACAAACGGTGAATTTAAATCAGTCTATCTGTCTGTCTGTCTGTCTGTCTATATATGTATATAACAGATGGTGTATTGTAATTAAGTACCATAATCTTCACGACTGAATCCTCTGACATATTGTTAGTGTAACTCCTTAAACTCAACTACAGTAAAGCTGTCTGAGAGAAAAAAAATGTTTTATTCAATAAACACAGCTTACTTTCTGTCAATCAAAGCCCACACAGACGACACTCCTGCCCTTAATAGAGATTAAAGCCATGCCTCTTCTACTGTGCCCCATGGGATCTTATTTCAGAAAAAATATGAATGGAGGTCAATGGTGAGAGACACATAATCTTTGTCTCTCTCTTTGTCAGTTTAAAAGATAATTTTATGAGTCAAGAAACTGACAGTTTGACGTAAAGACAGTAAAGTAACAACTAGTTTAGTGTGAAACGTGTCAGTGAAGTGAATCTGTCATCTCTCATGATACACGTCACCAACTCGACTGATAAATCCACACATTTCACCTCGGTCTTTGATAACAAGGTAAACAGTTCAGCCCCTGAAGTTCCCTCTTGATATTTAGCATTTTTCTTCTAATACTAATGTTTAAATACTTTATATTGGATGCTTTTCAAGTTGGGAGTTAATAATTTGGAGTAAATCTGAAAAATATCTAAAGAGGAGCATCTGTTCAATCTGGAAAAGCAGAAATTTAAGCTTCAGTTCCAAAAGAATCCCAGTTTTTTTGGGGGTAGCTCAACCATCTAAGCTTTATTCTTTTAATTAAAGTACCTTGAAAGTGAAGCTCTTTTATTTTAAATTGCTGGTGTCGTGTCTCCTCTAAATGTCAGTCGTCTTCTCCTGATGTAAACCTCTCCGCTCTTTGGTTTGGTTTTGGTTTTGATCCATAAACCAGTCATTAATGCTAGATATATACCACTCCCGTCATCATCATATTTCCAGTCCACGTGGACTGGAAACGATGATGAGGCCATAGATGCATTCAGTGGTTGCTTGGTTAATTTAATGTTTGTGTAGATTTGTGATGTGCAGATTTTAGGAGCTGTTTAAGTAGATTAACTTCACCCTGTTTAGCTGTATTTATGTCTTCTTTCCATTTGTCTGTTGCTTTTTAACTCTTGCTTCCTGCATGGTCGATTTTAATTATAGTCAAATACTTAATCATTTCTGCTTTGTTTTATTCAAAAACAGGTGGTATAATATTATGTAAATGAGCTCTATTGATCAAGCATTCCACATAATTCAGTGAAAGTAATGGCAAAGTATGGAACCATCCACATTATTTTAAGGCAATTAGATGAAAGAAACCCATATATCTGATATAAAAACTTTGAAAAGGGGTCATATCGAGTCCTGGACAACAGAGGGGTTCATAAATATGTACAAAAATATCCATACCCATTACTACAGTTTAAAATAATAATACACTGTCCACTTAGCTAATAAGAATTTCCATTGTCCAGAGCAGCTTTGCATGTTGGAAATGTTATAAAAATAAATGTTTTTGTTAGTAAATCAGCTCCCAGCAGCCCCAACACATCTGTGAAAGTAATCAAGGCATTTTTGAGCTCATTTACACCAAGAGCTGATGAATA
>JAPQRN010000017.1:0-10825 GCA_037367275.1 Coranthus polyacanthus | reverse complement strand
CTGGGTTGGTGGGGAGGTCCTGCCTCAAGTGGAGGAGTTTAGGTATCTCAGGGTCTTGTTCACAAGTGAGGGGAGGACGGAACGGGAGATTGACAGGCGGATCGGTGCAACGTCTGCAGTCATGCGGTCGCTGTATCGGTCCGTCGTGGTGAAGAAGGAGCAAAGCCGGAAGGCGAGGCTCTCAATTTAAATCTACGTTCCTACTCTCACCTATGGTCATGAGCTTTGGGCCCCAGATAAGCGGGAGATGATGGATGGATGGATGAATTGAACTGAATTGAATTGAACTGACCTGGTGTTATTCTTAAGGGGATAATGACAGTAATACTGATTCAAAAATGAAGTTTCACACATTAACCATGCATTTGAAACATCTTTTTTATGTGCTTCAAAAAGAAACAAAAGAAAATTTTTTTTAATCAAACATAAGGTCCTAAAAACATCACAAAGTCTCATTTGAACAGGATTTAATTCTCAGTGGGAGTTGGGATGATTTTAATATTATCTCTCATCATCATTGATTTTAAATTAACTTTAAATTAACTAAACAAATGTAATTTTACAGCCTCTCCCCAGTTTGTATTTCTACAAACCTGAAACCCTAGAACTAGAATACACTTCTAGATATGTGTATAAACCAAACCATGATCTTTTCCTAACCCTAAACAACTGGAAACTTTGTGGCGGCAAAGTAAATACACTGTATTGAGTTAAAAACAAAAAAGTAGTGGATCCTTCAATGCCAAACTACGTTGACATAAGTATTTGTGGTTTGAACAAATGTACAATGGTAAGATTTTATTCCAATGACTGTGAAATTTGCCTCATGTAATTTAAAGTCCATACAGAGTGATGACCTATATTTTTAAATTGATCTCTTGGGTTTTATCCATAGGAAGAAGATGTGTAGGGGCGTTTGTATGAAAATGACGGAAGTCAAAAATGTTTTGTTCAGTCTGATGGACAGAAAAGATGCTAATAGACCTATTAATCAAACAATCTGATAATGAAGAAAAAACAAAGCCTCATTGAAACACCTTTATGTCAAAGTCTATCACAGAGCACCTGTACTGTACTATAATATCTTCTCTCCATCTCCACCTGTAACAGTAATCAAGTCCAAATGAGGCTTAACAACATCTATGAACCTCTAGCAAAAAAGTAGGTTTAATACTCATAAACTTTGTGACCAACAGAAGGAAAAGAAACTGTAGAGTGAAAGGTCTGACCTGCATGACAAGATGATTTTAATCAAATAAAGAGAACCTGAGGGGGGGCAGCTGCTGTGAAACACCCTGCTGTGGTGGAAGAAGCTTTGCTGAAGTAAAAGTACTAATAGCACACTACGAAAGTATTCTACTGTGAAGGTTGTCCATTTGAAACCTCACTGAAGTCAAAGTATGTAAGTATTATCAGTAAAATGGTCCCCATCAGTGTTTTAAATCTAATGTTTAATTAATTTCCTGCTTCATTCATGTGTTACATTTTCCTGCTGTAAATGTTTAAGGATGAGCTCATTTGAACGACTTTATAAAACGTTGGTAGCTTATTCTAATGAATGCATCATATTCTATAAGCTCATCATATGTTTGACACGTCACTGTCCTGTGAGAACCACGTATCTGTAAAAATTCAACTTTTCATAAGCTCAGAAAAACAGTCCTGTTTTCAGCTTTATGACAATACATTTTACAGCTAAGCCAAGAGGGTTTTAAAGATTTTATTTAGTGTAAGGAGGAAGATTTTATAGCCCATAAAGCAAATACTTCATCCTCCAGTTTATCATACACATTTGATGTCAACACATATGGAGATTTTTCACTGAACAGGAAGGGGATGAGAAACTGTAAAAGGTACTAAAGCTGTCACACAAACGTTAGTGGTACAATATTTACTTGAGATGTAGTGGAGTAGAAGTATCCTACACTTTTGTTTGCTGCCATAAAGCCATAAGAATTATGTAATCAGCAATCAAAGCTGAATGAGTCACTCTCTACAGAGACTCATGGAGTCAATCAAATTTGTCTTTAAACAAGTAAAACTATATTTTGTGAGTAACTCCTCTAGTTTGTTTAAACTCGACTACCACATGGTTGGGGTAACGGTTTCAGGAAAAGAATGCATTTCAAAGTTTGTTTACAGCTTATGACACACGGTACACCTGACAGTCTGGATTGTACCAGCACGGTAATACTGCTGCTCCAACCAGCTTTAAACAAATGCAAAGAAATCTCTGCAACCACTATTTGACCCAGTTCTAATATTTCCACATGCAGGAACTTTCCCTGCCCTTGAAACATCAAAAGGTGGACATGTGTTTAGCACATTGAGGAGAAGGAGGGGGGTTCGGCTGAAAAAGACACGCTTGGAAACGTGACATGGAAGTAATTGTGTGCATATGGACAAGTGGTACTGTTCAGGACTCTCCTCCACCATGAAGAGTGGTAGAGTTACATCTGACTGCTGCAGTAATTAATTGTTGAAATGTTGTTTTGATCTCTGCAAACCTTCCAATTCATAATAGTTAAATGGCAGTTACACAAAGTCTGCTTAAATGAGACATCTAAATTATTTGAGCAATGAAAAGCTACCAAACCTCATGGGAAAAGATGCAAACAAATATAATTCAATCAATTTTATATACACCCCATCTCAAAAAAAAGTCCACCATGTTCCAATTATGTTAAAGGAAACTTCAGTTCAAACTAGACACAATTCCAAAACATTGCAGAGACTTTAAAAGTCTTTAAAGTGACTAAATCTATCTTTGTAATTAGTAGAAAAAAAAAACAGTGATGTCACCCTTTGGTTTCTGGACTAATGTTTTGAAGCTTCAACTTTGTCTTTTGCTAACCCTAACCCATCTTGATTTATTGAAGCCAGAAGTGACCATATTTGGATAAGAGTGTGGAGCTGGAGAAGAGCGAAGGGTGAAACTCACCAAGCTAAGACTAGCGCTAAATGGTAAACTTCAGACATCAAAGCCTATTAACGGAGCAATAATTAACAAATGACCACCAGTGCACTCATTTAACATAGATCAATGTGAAACTTGTTAAGTATGACTCCAGGTCTACCTCAGAAAACATTTTATTCTCGAGTTTAAAAAAGGTTAAATTAATAAAATAAATAAGTAGTTGGGGTGCTACTGTAGCTCACAGTTTGCACAAAACTGTATTAGTTTTTGTTTTCTGACATTATAACATCAATCTCAACCAGTATTGCATCTGAATGAATAAATAGATCATTAGAATCTATCAAATCTAAACCCCACATTAAACCTAAATCAGTCAGCAGATTCGTCAAAAATAGCATGTTGCTGTCTGCGTAAAGTATTAAAGTTACTTACGTCTCTGGTAGATTTTGCGCAGTTCTTGTTCGATCCTCAGGCAAATAGACTGTGTGAGTTCTTTGGAAATCCTCTGGAAGGCATCAAAGTCCTCCACAGTGTACACATGGGTCTCTGCAGGCGTGTTGGCGATGGCCTCCAGCTCAGTTCGTACAGCGTCCTTCACACCCACAGCAAAGATCTCCACATCGGCATTCCTCAGCTTGGTGGCCGGTTCCTGGAAGGCGTCGGATGACTTTCCATCAGTGATGAGGATGGTAACGCGGGGAACGTTGGTGCGTGCCCCTTTGCTGGCCTGGAAGATCTTCTCCCTCACATATGTCATGGCCCTGCCGGTGTTGGTGGAGCCGCCGCGGTATGGGAATGTCCTCACAGCTTTGACTGCCGCGTTGAGATCATGGTGAGTGTTCAGGTAGAACTCAGGGTGAGGGTCCCTGCTGTACTGGACCAAGCTGATCTGGACCTTGTCTGGCCCGATGTCAAAGGTGTTCACAAGCACCTCCAGGAAAGCTCTGACTTTAGCAAAGTTGGCTAGACCAATGCTGTAAGATCCATCGACCAGGAGGACGACATCAGCCTGTACATCGACACCGAGGGAGCACTCTACATGGGACAACCAAAGGTAGAATTTATTCCCAAACACTTCAAATTTCAGGGGAAAGTCTAACCACTATTCATTCCTATTCATTTATTGGAGTGAAATCCTTTTAAGGCCTGAACTTAGGTTTGATTACGAGAGTTAAGGACACAAGAGTGACACAAATAAATAAAAGAAATAGCAAATGTTTCAAAAGTGAAGAAACTGCACCACATTCATGTCAAATGCAATGTGATTATGCAAATTGAGACTTAAAGGCCCACAATACAAAAAAAGAATGGAGTCAGCATTCAGTGCTGCTGATACCTTGGTGCTGATTGTTAATAAAAACAGGACATTGTAGATCTCCTCTACTGTGACGAAGTGAGAACAAGAATTTATAATCCCAAACCACTGAGCTGTAAACCCACTGCCGTCACAACCAGGGTTATTCACTTCATGGAAACTAAGATTAAAAGGAAACCTAGCTATGAAAAAATAACTTCAACAGTAATGAAAACAACAGTTTTCAGAAACACAGAAACTAAATAAAAATGACAGTGTAACACAAACTAAAATGAAAAACAATTGCAGGTAAAATCGCCTTTGTTTTTCTCTATTATTAAAGGAGGAAAATTATGCTTTACACAACATGGGACCTCCAATAAACAACGGTTTTGTAAATCATATTTGATGTCATACATTCTTTCTTTCCAACCTTTTTCAGCTTCTATAAACCAAGGCTTTCTTCATAATATCTGATAAACTCAAAATAACATTAAAACTAAATAAAAACTAAAATTAGCAGATTCCTCAAAATAACAATAAATCTACAACTACTTATGCACTCATAAAACTAAGTAAACCTAAAGTGAAATCAAACCAAACTGAAACACTAAATATAAGTAGAAAGTAATGAAATTTCAAAATAATCTGGTCACAATCAAACTGTTCAGGGATTTGTCTGCACACATTGTCATTTTACTCCTTATTAGAGTTTTTTGCTTTTATCTACAGTTTGGAAGAAGAAAACCATCACACTATCTGCCATGCTGACTGTTTTGTGTAATGTTCCAAAAAGCTGCATCCCAATTGGTTAAATGTGTTTTTATCGCAGGCCAAAGGTTGGAAAGAAAAAGTTGACCATGATCCAAATCTGAAATTGCTGCTGATGTCAAAGGGTTCATTGGCAGGATATTACTTTGGAAAATATCCGTGAAAAAAAGCACAAAAAATCTGCCTCTGGAGTGAAAAGACCTTAATATGGTGCTGACGGTTGATCCACTCAGGGTTTAATCAGGCTCATAATGGGAATAGTAATAACTTGTACGCAATAACTTTATACCACTAACTCCACTCATAATCATGTATTTATTATGTGCTATAGTAGGCAATTTACTCAGTGCTGTTACACACATATGTCAGCATTTAAAAGTTACTTGAATCTTAAATTTATCAGAACTTTTCAGGTCACCTCATGCTACCATTTTACCTCCATCAGAACATCCCCTTTATCTGAAATCTGCTAAAAGGCAAACTTGTCTTTTACAAAGTTGTACAGTTGCTGTTTTGTACTCACCCAGTGACACTTTGACTGGCTGCGTCATGGCCATGGTGGTGACAGCCTCGCTGGGCATCAGGCCCTTCATGGCAAACAGGCTGATCTGGTACTGTGTATCTGGAGAGAGGTCCCGGACCAGCGTTGAGGACTGGCTTGAGTCTATGTACAGCTCCTGACGCTCGCTGCCGGCCTTCAAGGGGATCAGCTGCAGCTTATATCCAGTCACTTCCCCACTGGAGGCGTCCCACGTTATTCTCATGGACTTTGAGGCCACCTCCAGGACTTGGAGGTTAGAGGCTGGCTCAATGACTGCAAGAATCACAGTGAGAATTAAACAACTATCTGAATATTAAGGCACTACAAGATACACAGATAAGTACATTTAAGGCTACTTATTTATTTATTATCTGTTTAAATTTACATTTTGAATGTAGAAAAAGGTCTGGGCTCTGTTGTACCCTGGGCTGGTCAGGGCTGGTCTAAGACCAGGGCTGAGCTTAAGTCAGTCATAACTGACTAACGTCCATCTTAATAGTTACAACAGGTGTATCAAGACCCAGGCATAAATCTTACACCTAGTCAGGAGTAGATATAAAGTTCAAATCCTGGATTTTTCTATAGTAACCACACACCTTGTACTGTAAAGACAATTAGGGCTGCATGACTTGGTGAAAAAGTCATACTGCAAATTGAGTCTACTTGATTTGTTATCAAGGAAAATTCACTGACTGGGCATAATTAAGACTAAAATTATTGCCATCAATAATTATCATGATAAATGTCAAATCATTACTTCTTTAAGTTCAAAGTTTCAGATCCTGAGTGAAAGTTGAGGAAACCAGACATTTATTTATCATTTTAAACTGTTTGTAAAAGACACAAGACAAAACCAACATAAAAGACTTGGAAACGGTGTAAAAGACAAAACACGATAAACATAAGATGAAAACCCACCTGCAGTCTTGTTTTGTGATTTAGTGCTTATTTTGAAAAAAGAAAATAAGTGCAATTTGACCCTTATTCAACAAAAAAATATGATTGTAATTTATATATATAAATAAAAATAATCATATCCACTCTTCTGATATCAAATTATATCGTGAAAATGTTCATTATCTTTTATTGCCCAGCCCTAGTTACAACTAGGCTTGAGTCTGGTGGTACAGCAGATATAATGTCCATTCTAAAGACTGGTCTTAACAAAGAGAGACCTAGCAGTTACCCCAGGTTTAGTAAAAACCAGCAGGTGCACCCCACCCCCTCTGTTTTAACAGGTGAATTTACATTAGACCATAACTGTGAAGCCTCTGTTAATCTGCTTTCAGATATTAAAAGTTGCATCATAACTCACCTTCTTCTCCGCTGACGAGTGAGTTGAGTTGATCGTCGACTCCAGCACACACCTGAGTGATGAGCTCTTTCTGCACATTCTTGATCAAGTCAAAGTTGGCCACGCTGTAGATGTGATTCCTGTAAGGGGTGGAGGCCATCAGCTTCATCTCCTCCTCGTCAGCCTGCAGGACCCCTAAAACGGACAGAGAAAATTCAAAAATTAAACCTGATAAAAATTGGAAAATGTTCCTTACAGCACCACTAAATCCAAAGCAGAGTCTGTAAAATCACTGGCTCCTTTGAGGAGTATTGTGTCAGAGGTAACGGCTATATTCGCTCCAGGTCTGGAAACACTGGATGAAATTAGCAATCTATAAAGACGAGCAGTGAAACATTTGTTTTCCACGTTAGCATATTAAAGTTCCTCCAGCTGGATTCACCAACGATCCACAACAAAAACTTCAAGCTCCAGCTCGACTCGGACTGGAAAGTCTGACTCCATGGGCAGTAAATATGAAACTGGTCGGATTTCAGTTTAAGACTGGTGAGTTTTACAATCCTATATTCTCCTGCAACACATTGACAATGTTTGCAGAGCTGTAATCCTTCACAGAATATAGTTTAAAGATTATACAAGACCTGGAACAAAACAACAGAGGTGAAAATGCTTTGAATTCATGCCTTTAAATTCTTTCTATTCTACTTTCTACTCATGTTTTGCCTCTGTCAGACAGCTGGATTTACAGAGTTATTTAAAAGATAAAGCTACATAAAATCAGAACAACTTCCATTTTTAATTAATTCATTTAGCCTTTTGCCTCCTTTTCCTTCTGTTTTTTTCAGGATTTCATGTCCTTGTTTTATCTTCTGTTCGACGATCATACGTTTTTTACTCTTACTTTTGGCACTTGATTAAAAATGTTGTATTTTTAAAGCAGTTTTTGCAAGGTTTGACATCCAGTACCTACATTGCACATTACTTCTATTACTGACATGTAAACTTTGTATTTGCACAGAGAACATGCACTTCAGAAAGTGGTTTGTTTCAAAAACTCTTATCACTGTTACATAGTCTTTGTTTTGATGTTTTTACTTTTTTCTTTGACTCCTTTTTCCCCTCTTTTGATTTTTCCCCTTTCCTCCTTCATCTCTGAAGTTCCACCTGACCGAAAACTAAACAAAAATCTTCTTTATTATGATCATTTTCACTTAACTTTAAATTTTACAAGTTTGACTCCCATACACTGTTGCGTTTCCAACAAATCTCATCATTTTAAGTTAGTTTTTGGCTGATTTGATTAAATTTAAACGTTATCATCAGCTACTTTGAGCTGATAAGACATTTAAAGTGTTTGCTCATGTGCATCCATACACGTCTCAGACTTTTCAGCTTGTTTATTCAGATGACCTTTTTTCACCACCATTAGAAGATGAGCTGTTGTTATTATTTCACCACCCGTGCTCTTTAACGCCATAGCAACAGCACACTCCTGTTTCTCCATCCTGAGAGCAACCTGGTGGAAAGTCTGACAGTGAAGCCCAAGCGTAAACATACATAAAACTTGCTATCACTCGCTTGCAATGTTAATGATGTAGGAATTTACCCTTCCTCTGTGATTACATCATCACAAGCTGTTTTTTTTCCAGATTTAAGCATTAGATATGGATGGAAAAAGTTAGAATGTAATAAACTTGTTCTGGCTACGTACCCAGGACAAAGATCTCCACCCCCTTGTTCCTGAGCAGCCTGGCGTAGCTCTCCACTGAATCCTGAGATTTACCATCCATGATGATCACCAGCACTTTGGGAAAACCCTTCCTGGCACCGGCCACTTCAGTGAAAGTGTTTTTCAGGAGGAAGTCCAGGGCATCACCTGAAGTGGCAATAGGACAGGCTTTATCACTCAAGGATTATGTTTTAGGTGACAGACATCCAGAAACAGTCTGCTCACATACAGGAGGGTTAACAGCTTGTAACTTTAACCTCTAACTTTAACCTTTAGTTCTTCAGCTACTCAAGTGTGTTTCTCTGGTGTTTCATGTTCTTTTTTTTAATATGTCTGTATGTGTGTATTTTATGTATGTAGAATGTTCATGATTTTCTGTCCATGTATCTATTTACTCCTCTTTAATACCACTTAATTATCCTTTTGTTTGTTGTCTCCATTTACAAGTTATAAATTCTATGATGTGCCTTGTGGTATTTGCTGATATTTATTCTATTCTATTATTATTATTAACATCATGTATCATTATGTATTTCATTTTTTTAAAATTATTTATTCATTTAATTTCTTTTCATTTCGCCAGCCAAAAAAAGGGGACATGATTGAAATACTACTTATGTTGTATAGCATGTACCCCTGTAACAAATAAATATTTGGGCCAAATAGTTTCAGCTGAACTTGGTGTTAGGGTCAGTGAACATACCTGTCATGGTGTCTCCTCCTTTGTAGGGCAGTGAGCCAATGGCACGCAGCAGAGCTGGACGTGTCAGGTGTTCATTCAGGTTGAACTCTGTCCGGGCGTCGTTGCTGTACTGGACCACCCCGACCCGGGTTCTATCTTCTCCGATTGGAAAGGCGCTGGCCATCGCTGAGATGAAGTTGCGGATGTATTTAAAGTTTGGCCTGCCGACGCTCCAGGAACCGTCGATCAAAAATACCAGGTCACCAATTGCACTGACGGGGCACTCTGGGAAAAGTAATGCAAAAATTGAAACACTTGATGCAAACACATGATGTTTATAACTCTGTTATGTGGTCAAACATAATTTTAAACTCAAACCACAAGCCACCCACAACAAAGTATTAAAGGATAAGTCTGGTGAGTTTCTATACTTTTGATAATTAATTCACCTTATTGTTTGTCTGTAACCTGATTTATCTTATTTGTCTGTGCTGTAGAGTTGTAGTCTGAAAACCATTAAAAACATATAGCTCACTGTCAAACTGGGTGACGTTTCTTCTTTACAAAACTGCAGCCTCCACATCATAATAGTATTTTTCTTAAAATCTAGTGTTCCTGTCAGTTTCCTGTAGAAGAAATGTCACCCAGAGCAACAAAGAGGTACAGAGATGTGTTTTTTTTATCATTTTCAGACAACAGTGGAGCTGTACAGCACAGACAAATAAGATAAATCAGGTTACAGACAGATAACACTGCTTGTAGGATGTGTTCCCTTAGGATTTAAAATAGTTAAAATCACTGGATGTTTCCTTTAAATAACATTCAAGCAACATTACACACATTAATACATGTGTAACTCTGTTTAAACCAAATAAGAAACAAATAAAACACTAGTGTCTTCGTAAAAGTGGTTTGATAAAGTGCACCACACGAAGACAAACCCAGGCTTTTTTCCACACGTTTGCAAAGTGAAATTCATTGAAAGTTGTGACTAAAAGCTAGAATGTGAACACGATGTCTCCATGAGGTGAGGACGATCATGTATTATGACTGAAAAGTTCCCTAAATGGACTCATGGTGAGACTCAGTGAGTATGAATCTGTCTTCTAATCAGCTTCTGTTTGTCACATTATTTCCTGTCGCTGTGGTTTGCTGTCCTTATAGGTTCAACATTTCCTCCATCTGTTTCACATTAAAAGCCAGCTTTTACTGTGACACATCTGTACACAGGAAGTTTAACAGCTTAACACCATGAAAACATGGCAAAGTAGAGTCAGTCAGAATCAATAAATCATTTAAAGAATTCACTGTGTCAGAGTGAGGAGCATCATAGCATCAGAAAAATTATTACCATCCATCACAATGTTTAAAATTAAGTTCTGTGCTCCTCCAGCATTGCTCTGAAGTTTCAGATTACAATGTCAGAAAAAACTAAAACAAACTGCAGCTGCCACGTTTTAGATGAATGTAGTTACTATGGTGATTTATTATCTGACCTGTGACAATTGAGTGTTATGAATTGAACCATCCCTTAGTTTTAAATTCTTCTGTATAATGTTAGTCTGATGGAGGACAGTGATGCATCGATCATCTCTCC
>JAPQRN010000016.1:23499577-23515268 GCA_037367275.1 Coranthus polyacanthus | reverse complement strand
AGGATTAACTGATTAGAATTTAGTGGCCAACGTCATTACGTAACAAAACACATTTTATTTCCAAAAGGTCAACTTCACTGGGATATCATAATGTGTTGCACTTTTCTGTCCACTGTTCAATACTCTAATAAAAGTAGTCTCTCTGTGAGGACGGCATGTTTCTCACTGCAGATTATTCACTGGAATGATACGTGAAAATACAGTGAGAACTTACAATACACCAAAAAAAATACACTTATTTTATATTTGTAGTTTATTAAATTGCATCAAAGTCTTCACTGCATATATGAGTCTGGACAGAGGTGGATGTAAACTAACACTGAACTGGTTAGCGGAGGCAAAAAAAACCCTCTGACAACCCAATTCTAGTCCTTGCATATCTCACTATAGCCAAGTATACGCCGTGAAGAAGATTTGGTCTGTCCCGATGTACAGTGTGTCAAATGCAGTATGCCAGAAATATCACAATGTCCTACTGCATCCGGTCACATTTTGCAGCGTGCAAGACAGCATGATTTTCTAGCTGTAACTACCCACAATCCTCTGAATCACTGCTGCTCCGACCTACGTCTCCTTAACAACCAATAGGAATTCAGCATGAAATAACACACTGATCAATTCGTGAAGCTAAAAATACTAACCTCAAGCTTTCTTTGCAAAATTAGCCACGACCGGAGTCCACATTCTCTTCCTCCTCCTTGACTTTGGGTTTTTTTTCCTTAGGCATAAATCCCACTTACATAACAGAGTGGTAATTAACTTGGCTTCATTGTTTACATCTACAGGTAGACAATGCACACTGATGATTTCATTCTTGTACTGAGTCATAGACTGGGATTCAGTAGGTTTTATCATCGCGCAGTCAGTGTGCACCTTATCCATTTTTATTAGATTCAAGTTGCACAGTGTGCACTCCACAAACTTATAAGACTGCTGAAATCAATGTCGACGACAGGTTCTTATTTACTGATGTCTTTCCCATAGATTTAAATGCAAACGCCACTTGAGTTGCTACTGAAACACTCGCCAGCTGAGCAGTCTGGCCCAACAACGAACCCTCTTTCAAAGTCACTCAGATCTTTTTCTCTCGCCGTCATCTGGGCTGTTCAGCAGTTTTAACCAGTGCGTGCTACGGAGCGTGATGGGATGTTAGCTGCTCAATTGTACCACGCAGTGCACCTGTGTGGAAGCATCTGCATTCGATATGTTTCTTCAATGATTTATTCAGGCTTCTCCATTAATTTGTAACCTGCCTGTTTTCTTTTTCCACATTTCCTCTTTCCCCTGTTGTGTAGGAAGTGTTTTGGTTGCTGCCATAAGTCGAGGTTGGCACTAGCATTAGAATATTGTTTGACTGTTGCTGAACATTTTGGTTTGCACATTACATAGATATCACATTGGATCACAAGATTTAGTATTTTTAATCTCTGCAACACATTACCTCCTTTCTCTGTGTCTCTAGGTTCTCTCATCACTTTTCCTTCCTTTACTTTCTCTCTCCTCCTTCTTGTCTACCTCTAAGTCTGCCAATTCTCATGCAGATCTGAGCGTGGACAGATGGTCGTGAGCAAAATAGTGTTTACTTGCACACAGTTTCTAACAGAACGAGCAGATGCCTGCAGAGCTGCTGCTCCCCTCCGATCACCATGTTACTGAAACAGGCCAGACAGGAGGGTGATATGCAGCACAAAGCCAACCAGGAGAGGAGGAGAGCTAGTTTTATGCTTAAATATAGAAAGGTGGTTCAGTTTTTTCCCCTCAGAAATCCACACACTTCATTAGACGCTCATAGTCTGCAGCAAACTTGACTTCATTTGGTTTCTGTCGCCTTTTCACCTGACTGTGTTTGTCATCTTGATTTCCTTTTTTCGCTCTCTTTCTTTTTCAGAGTGGGATGTTTTTAAGCCTCTGGGGGTTTCTGGGTTTACAGGCAGAATAGTTTTTCTTTCCTCTTGTTTCTTTCTTTTCCATTTGCATTAAAGCGGGGAAACCTGAATCCACATTTTATTTCCTGAGTGAAATAAAAATGTTTTTCTGTGGATGTTTCATATTCAGAGCTCAACTCCAACTGTAAGCATCCCTGAGTAAGCACTGGTGGTTTGTTTGTAGATAAAAATACAACTTGACATCAACAACTGGTCTTAAACTTCTCAGACATTTAGCATTTATACATATCATTTATGTTATACTCCTAACAGTTAAAAAGTTAAGTGTGGAACGCTTGACACTTCTCACCCTCGTCTTCTTGGCTACGCAGCAGAAGAAGATGGACCACCAAATTTGTGAAATGCAGCGTAGTTACTTGTAACTTTGTTAGCTTAGCTTTGGCCGGCAGATATTCTGGTGGGCGCCAGTCGTTGTCAGATGTTGACAACAATGCTCCGCCTGTCTTACCTTGTCTTTACCCGCCCAATCATTTCCTCTGTCACCAGCAGTTCTGTGTTCGGGTTTTGTTTTGGTTCGTCAGATGGTTGTTCTTTAGTTTCGGGGAGAATCCGACGGCCCACTGCGAGGTTGGTTTGAAGGCTTCTCCCTCTTGTTTCTTCTGCCAGGGCTCTCACCTCCTTCACCTCTCTGTACTTTTGTGAGTAATATTGTTTAGTATTAAGTCTTGTTTTTGGCTCCGCAGTTGGTTTTTGGCATCGTTTGTGTTACGGTCTCTCTGAGCCAAAGCAAATAAGATGACATTTCACCGACTGCAGTGGCTGATGTTCATCTGTTGTCTTATATGTAAAGGTTGTTTTGTAAATTTGTCGGACTGAATCTGTGCTAATTCAAAGATCGTGTGATAAAGGCCTGAAAGACTTTAAAACAGTTTGTAAGTATATTATGTACACGGTGTACTGCATGGAAGTGTATGAACAGAAACATCACCCGTTGAGACATAGTCAGTGAAATATGACAAAAACAAATGACAAATGTCTCAATCTGTACAAAAATACAGTTTAGAAATGTGTCGTGAGTCAAATAAGACAAGTAATGGGTTCATGGGTTAGATAATGATTTTCACCACTATACAGCAATAGTATTTCTGTTAAAATAAGTAAGATTTGTAATGCGACAGTGGGGGTAACGTTAGGTGACGTTACCCCCCGTTGTCAGTGTTATGGGTTTTCAGGAGGGACAGAAACGTGGTGGTAGAAAAACAAAAGCAGTCGGTTGAATAAAGGCTGGAACGTCTCGACGGACTGTGACATTCTGGGCCGATGCTGATACCAGTTTTATTTTCTGTTTATTTGTTTTTGTTGCTCTTTATTCCACATTTTGTGCCAAAGAAACAAAGGGATCTCCAGAAATAACTGAACTCTTTATCACACTATACTATAAATTGGCACAAATTCAGTCCTACAAATGTATGAAACAACCGTTATATACAACACAACAGATAAACATTGGCCCCAGCCATTAGCAAAATGTCGCCTTATTTGCTGATAACGGTGTCGGTCAACAAGGCTGATACCGATGTTTGGCTGATATTATATATCTGTGCATTCTCAGTCGATAGGAAGGAAAGGAATGAAGCTCGAATCCACTGAACCTTCAACCAAATCAAAACCTGCTGGTGAAGTTTGAACGCTGCCTGTTACAAGCCTACAAGTCCAAACGGCCCGGACAGTTTTCAGTTTCACCGTCTCGTGGACGGAGAGAAACTACTTCTGTTATATATTTCTGGCAGATCGGACGCTTCTTGATGGAGGAGAAAGAACAACTCTTTCTTCACACCGTCAACAAGAAAACTGTTGTCAGACACACACACAAATTCCTCAAGGACCCTTCTCGCATTCTACATTCAGAATCTGAATAATTACCTTCAGGTGGATGTTAAAGAGCCAGCAAATTCAAAAACAACCATTTCTTTCTCTTCTCCTTACGTCTCTAACACTGCTCGACAAACAAGCAGCTCGAGCCTTACTTCGGGACCGTGTAGTCCGATGGGATTTTCGATTATTTCCCATCCTCATGTCTATGTATAAATATTTGGTATCTCCCGAGGCTTGTGCAGTATTTTACATATTTTTTTATTTTTTTAACATGTTGTTTTTATATTGTGGTTGTAATTTCATCATGTTTCTGATGGACCACTCTACTGTCTGGTAGCTTCACATCGTGCAGTATAAAGCCGCACCTGTTTGTAGGAATATTCCAGTATATGTGATCTTTTACGTCTCATCAGATGATTTTATTTAACATCCATTTAAACAAGCTCCTCTAATCAGAACGATTTGAGTCTGGCTGATGAACTATTGTCCATGTATCTTCAGCTGTTAGGAGTTGTTAATATCCAGTACTCAGCCGTCTCTCTCTCTGCTCCGATCTTTTCATCTATTTTTCGGTTACCTACACAAACACACCCTCGCAAATGACCATGCTCCCAGCTCCCAGCATCCTTTGCTGCAGTGATCCTAACCGCCACCTCTCTGTAATCATGTTGATTGGCACCCACTGCAGCGCCTTTGATTAACACTACAAATCCTCATTAGAGATGCAGGAGTTGCATGTTCAAAACGCAAACATTGAAATTTAATCGTGAGTGGAACATGACCCCCCCACCACACACTCACGCACACAAACCCACTCCCAATTACTCCAGTCTTCTCAGTGTTAGTGTGGGACTCAGCATAGCAGGGGCTTTAATGAAGCACTAAAAATAGATTTCGTTTTTGGTTGGCGTGGAGGATTAATTTGCTCCTGAGAGCGGAGGAGGAGCCTTGATCAGAATGTCCTTGAGAAAACGTCCACATCTACAAGTTTATGAAAATGCTTGCGGGGGAAATCAAACCGCTTATAGATTACTGTAGCTTCTCCGTGCTCGGTTATTGATACTCAACAAAGAGGCTCTATCACCAACCTGAATCAGTTTGGCAACTTCTCAGCCATCGATTGACATGGATAAATGAATTCTGACCTCATCCACATTGTGTGTGATATGACCAAAGGTATTTTTATATGCAGATAATGATGCTAAGGCTGCAAAAAAACCCAAATGCTTTCATTGTCTTATGCTTTCATTAATCGCGTTTATGTAATCCTTTATTTTCTCGATTAATCGATTGTGTTTGGTCTAAAACTCAAGATGACAAAAGTCCACAACCCAAAGACATACGGTTTACTGTCATAGAAGAGTAAAGAAACCTGCAAATATTTACATTTCAGAAGCTGGAATCAGAACATTTTGAGGGTTTTTTCTTTAAAAATCACTCAATTCAATTATCGAAAAGCCTGTGCAAATATTCAGTTAAACATGTAACAAAATATAAAATATTAATGTAGAAAATAGTTGCGAAGTAGAGATGCACCGATCCTGAAATTCTGGACAGATATCGATGGTTACAATAACAATTTAGCTGATGCTGATGCTTTTTATTTGATTACTTTGTTTTCATGATATCTGGTCAGTATTTCTGCCTCAGTAACCTCATCACACGGTGCCATCTATGAATATTATCTGGACAGATTTCAGTCAAAAAGGCAAATATCAGCCAATAGATCGGATCGATAGATAAATAAATAAATAGATAGATAAATATAAGTCTCAAATGTGCATGTGATCAGAAACATCACGTCCAAACATATAATAGGGTATAAAAGCAGAAATGGAGCAGCAAATAAAATGTAATGCAGACTTAAACACAGAACAATTTCAAGTCTAAACTACAGCAGCAAAATGAGGCTCATAATGTAACTGCAGAAAACACTGATTTTACTGTATATAAAGATATGTGTTTGAGTAAAATGAACATTTTTGTTTATTCTAGGAACATCCGACAACATTCCTCCCAATAAATAGTGCAACACAACAAGTCTGTATTATATTTTTAAACAACACAGTGTTTGAACATAAGAAGAGTTCAGAAATAAATATTTGGTGGAATAACCCTGGTTTTCAGTCACAACTTTCATGTGTCTTGGCATCAACCGGTCCTTCACGTTGCTGTCGGCTGCTTTCTGTCCCTCCTGCGGCTAAAATGCAGCTTTGTTTGATGGTTTCAGACCATCCGTCTTCCTCTGGATCACAGTCCAGAGGTTTTCAATGGGGTCCAGGTCTGGAGCAGTCGCTCAATTTTTCCTAGAGGTATATATAAAATATTACAAATACAGAAGACGGTGTGCATCTGTGCTGTGTGGAAGAATGTAAAATGTCGAAATATAATGCTGTAATATACAGTACAGTAGCACATAATATGAAACGCTACATGTTTTTCTGTTGTCACGTATATCATTGTATCGCACAGCCTGAGTCCGCGCGATGCTTCGTTGTTATATGATCCGGTTTGGTTGCACCACATTTCTCTGTACATAATTTAGGGCAGTAGACAAGCAGTATAAACCCCAGTAATAATGACATCAAATTAGCCTTTGAAAAGCAGAGTTGGTTGCTTTTCCTCTCTGTTGTTACCTTGAGAGAAGCACCTAGTGGCTATCCAATTCCCTCTGCTCACCTAATTTGTGGAGCAGAGTTTGTGCAGAATATTCATTAGCAGCCATAAATATCTTCTTTCTGAATATTCATGACTGCAGGGAGAACGCAAGAGTAAAAAAACACAGAGGCAATTGTCTAAGTTTATTTTCCTCTAAAAAGCAGAGACACTTACTAATCATTTGCTGTATGAGAGAGGGATTAGATGAGATTACTATTTACTGATTTGGCACACAAGTTATATATATATTTTTTTTTTTTTACGTAAAATAGGACAATCAAGGCATTACCTCTCGTTGGTTTTTGATGCGTAGAGTAAATAATTTGCGCTGCCGTCCCTAAACCCATTCTGCTCGTGTGGCTTGAAAAAATGAATCAATAAGACAATAAGACGAGGAGGCTTAGCGTAACCTTGAGTATTTATTGGACCTGTACTTTCAAAGGACTTGGTCTGAGCTCAGGGAACTCTGTTGTTACAGCTTGGACAGCACATGTGCTGACGTGGTGATAGTTTAATGCTAATATTTCACTCCTGTGACACCTGCAGCTTGACTTGCGTTCTGTTTGAAGACCTGTCCTTCGATTTTGGACGTGGTGACGTTGAAGCTGCAACGGATCGTTTCCGTTATCGATTCGTGTGCAGGTTATTTCTTTTTCGGGTTAAAAGGTAAAAAACGGCGAAAAAGGCTCCTGGTGTTCCCCCACAGCCCAACATCTCCGGAGATGCTTTCTACACCAACCAACAGTCGACAACCTGAAGATGTTTGAAACTGGACAGAGCAGCACATTTGAGAATCAAATATTTGTCATTTTTACTTAAAGATCACTCAAACTGATGACACCAACTGGCTGGTCAGTTACACTAAATCAACGTAGGACATCAGTGAAAATACAGGGTTTTTCCTACCGTTATATACGGCACCCATGTCATGTAACATCAACGTGGAGAGCATCACAACTAACTAAATGACTTTTCTCTTATCTAAGGGTTGCGCTTTCCCCCAGTGCAGTTCTTTTTTCGATGTGTTTGGATTTGATATCTCGTCTAACCTTTCCAAATGCACTGATGATTATAATAATGGTCCGCATTTTCTTTCATTGAAAAATGTACAATTTTCTTGGAAGAGGACATCTACATCCCCTCCTCAGTGTTCCACGAGCTTTGGGAAAAAATGCTGGAAGTGCCTGAGCCCTCTGAAAGCCTTGGGAAAACCCTGAAATAATTTGTCCTCAGTGAACGTTATTGCAACCACACGAACCTATTTCTCACATTCAGGCAGGAAAAGGTTTTTGTGACTCTATAGCCATAAAACACACAACCCTAACTGCACTCCATAATTGCTACACATTACCTGAAATGTGTTTGTTGTTGCTTGCGTATCATTTACTTATCATCGCACACTGTCTAAATCATGCATTGCTAATTAAGTGTTATTCAACTACAGTAACTGTTTGTTAAAATCCTGGACCTCTGTGGAGCTAGAGACACATCTTACATCTGCCAGTAGAAATACACAGGATGACAATATGAAGGAATAGATACCGAATATACTGACTCAACTCAAATGAATCATGAAACATTTCTAAATCGTAAAATCAAGATTATTGCTTCCTGTCGAGACCAACAAAAATTCAAAATGCAACCAGTTGTTTTGTTTGTTAGTAACATATTCGTTGTGAATATGATTCTCCAGTCATTGGTGCTTTATTTTATTTACAACTGTTTTTTATTTTTTAACAAATAGCGCACATCCACGCCCTTGTAAGAGCTGCTTTCTGTTGCTGCTGTTGTTTATTGACATTGCACATATACGGCGCAGTAAAGAAAACTACTTTTGAATCATGACTTAACTCGAGTTCAGATCAAAAAAAATGGATTTAAGTGAGGAATCGTCCATAGAACTGAAAGCAATAGAGACTGAGGTAGAAATACGTGAAAGGATATGATTATTTTCACAGAAACGACTCGTCAGTTATCAAAGTAGCTGCTGATTTGGATATTTCTATTTGTTATTAGAATTGATTCTTTTTTTAATTTGATGAAAATCAAAGCCTGTTTGCTGTATAAACATCTACGTGATCTGTTGCTTTAAGTAAGAATCGTAATCTATTATTTACACACGATCACTCTTAATGAATCTATTCAGAATATGAGTGAATTTAAACCTGGCGTACTTGAGCACGTACTCGGCTCAGAAAACAGTCCTCTGGTGTAATGTGTAAATGTACAGTAAGCAGCAGAGGGTTTGTTAACAGGCTGAGCAGGACACTGTATCATTTCTCCGGAAGCTGCCATTGTCAATTAAGCAGGCGGAAAGTGCTGAGCGCAGGTCTGCAGGAGGGAGATATCAAAACAGCCGCCTGTAATGAGAAGCGCCTCCGCGGGACTGCCAGCCAATCAGAGAGCGCCTCAGCCACTGCAGATATCAAAATAATGTCATCAGCCGTCACTGTGGAGCTGAGCCACGACTAAAAACATACCTGTGTTTTTTTTTTTTTCTTCTTCTTTTTTCTATGATGAAACAGATCCACTTCTCTGCATCAAGCCAGAAACACATCGACGCGGGGTGCAAAAACTGTGTGAATAATGTACCAGACTCTGAATTTAATGCATCTTTCATAAAAATCTCATTTACTGCTGCCTCACAGAAAAGGAATGACTGAACCGAGCAGCCACCGTTTTTCTCTTTACCTCTAGATTCTTTGACTTAAGAGTCTTGTCTGGTATCGACTTTCTGCTGCTGTGGCTCTGGGCCTGAAATGTAGGATCTCTTAGGGACGATCCTAGGATGTCTAAGGATTGAAATATTAAAAATGAGTTACATCTGTCGTTATGTCTGTGGTGAACGGGCAGAAACTCTACTCAAGGACTGTTATTTTATGAGAGCGATGACTCAAGTATAAGTAATATTCACCAAAATAATTACTTGAGTGAAAGAACGAAAACATCTACTACGAACATTACCTGAATAGTGAGTATGACCCAGTTTAAGGACTTGAGTTGTCCTGGGCGTCCTCTATGGTCGTTTTTGGACAGAAGGCTGAGGCGAAGCTGAATAACTCGACATTGTTTCATATAATCGACACCTTCTAGTACAATTCCAAATCACGTCGTAAGAAGATGATGGTAATAGTTTCTTAAAAGCACACATTTAGATTTCAGTGTCGCTGTGTGTTTGTGTAGACCTTGTGATGTTAGTGAGGAGGGAGTAGCTCGATCACTTTGTACAATCATACTCCACTCAAAGCCTGTGCCTTATGACTAATTGCTCAGTAAATAATGTGAACCCAAACAGAGGCAGCTGGGAGTCTAGTGGGCTCATTAGGATGAGTGGCATCGCTGAAAGAGGCGAACAAACATGACCTGCGATTACTCAAATCAAGACGCCGGTGCTCCAATCAGAACAGAACCAGACTCCATTTACATTTTAGCATTTTTAGGGGTTTAGTGTTCACTCTTGTAGAGAGAGAGAGAGAGAGAATTTACAGTTAACAAGCAGAGGAACTTTTGTAACTCTTCAGATGAACACAGAAATGATGGTGTTGAGTCTTAATCTGATGCGGCAAAGAGGTAGAATTTCTGCAGAATATGTTGTGGGTCAATTTTTATCCTGTTCTGTTCTTTATTCTCCGTTCTGACAGATCAGTGCCGACCTCATTAGCTGCTGCTTGTTGCTGCACATACGTGAGAGGAAAACAATAGGGTTGTGATTGGTGCAAACGGTTGCAGGGTGAGCAGGATTTCCAACGTTTCCTTCTAATATGAATATTTTGCAAAACAAACCTTTTCCTCTACAGTCTGGGCTCGCACCCACATGCAAGCAACAAAACGGAGACTTTTTTCTGTGGACGTGGAAAACTGCACGCACCTAAAACAACAGCGGCACCAGTCATATAAGCTGTTACGTTATCCGTGTTTGGTTGGCCCTAGCAGTTACAAGTTTACAACTTAACTCGACAGTATTATTGCTCACTGCTTCCCCAGTGTTACTTGATCAACAGCATCCGCAACATGACGTCTACCAGGAGCGACAGATATGTTTTGTAAAATGAAAGATGTGGACAGAAGTTTGGTTTTCTTTTTAGACGTGTCCATTTTTAGAATTTGGCACAAATACCGTCACTTGGACTAAAGGCAAATGAACTCAAAATATTTTAGTGGCTGAAGGTCAAGTCCACCGTGACCTCATGTCTGTCAACTCCAATGAGTGAAATATCTCATGAGGGAATTTCTTCAAATTTAACACAAGCATTCACTTGGACTCGAGGAAGAACTTCCTTGAGTCTTCATGAACGGCAGGGAGTGGATGCATCTGATTGAACTTGAAACAGATGGGAAACTATTTAGATCCGCGTTAGCGTGGACTAGACCTTGAACTTCCGGGAGAAGTAGCAAACAGCGTGGCTGACTCGCAGGGCATCACGCTGGAGGACGACTGCTCTGGCACCTACGTGACCAC
The DNA here is from genome assembly GCA_037367275.1 of Coranthus polyacanthus. Lineage (NCBI taxonomy): Eukaryota > Metazoa > Chordata > Actinopteri > Kurtiformes > Apogonidae > Coranthus > Coranthus polyacanthus. The sequence goes on along the minus strand of JAPQRN010000016.1, from coordinate 23,504,390 downwards.
CTCCACCTTTTAAGCTTCTCTGTGCAAGATCTTCGCATGCTTGTGTGCTTGTGTGAAGTTAATGTTGGAGTGTGTTTTGTGCTGGGAGCCGGTCGTTTGTTGACATTAGCTATTTCCACCCACTTGCCAACAGTCACAATATGCTGATGTCCTCTTTATATAAGCACACAGACATGTGATAATCTTACATAGAGAACCTTTTTAAAGGGACTGGAAACATTTAGAACAGGAGAGAAGCAAGGCAAGCTTTGGGCTACACAGAATAGTGAGGGCATTCAACGCTTGTGAGAACTTTTTTTATTGAATTTTTCTTTTTAAATGCTCAAGATTATGTTCCCATGACTCCCCATACATGTGTTGTCATCTGTGGTGTCCCATGTTTACAAAGCCATTTAAGATTCCCTCTAGTGTGAATCAGGCATAAACAAAAGTAGGCTTAGATTAGCTTTTAGATTAAGGCGCTGCTGCACTTATGTTCGCTCTGGCTCTGGTAGTTTTCTAGGCTTTTAAACTTTACAAAACAGTAGCGGTCAGATAAGAAAACCGCTCACTGCTTATACATATTGCAACGTGTGACCAAGAACAGACGCGCTGTCCTGTAGCTTCAATTTATTTTCACCTTTTAATGTCAGGGTTTTTTTTTTTAACCTCTAACTGTCCCTCTAACCTCCAGCTGCTCTACCTTATCTCCCACATTTCCTCCTTTGAATCCTTTCCATCTCATTATGAGCTCCTCCAGTTCTCTTCCCGACACTTTCCTCATTTCCCAATACCTCCTCGCCCTCCTCCTCTTCGTCGTTCTCTCGCACCAGAGTTTCTCATCTGCCGAACCCTGCAGGGTGTGAGTATAACAAACCCTGTTTCCTGCACGCACAGAATCCCACAAACACAATAAAACCACTGAACCTCCAGATCGCTGTTCCATCAGTCCACACTGAGGGAGAGCGGAAAACTGATTTTGAATGTTGGGGATAAAATGAAGCAGGTTTGAGTCAGCCTGATGGGGGGGGATCTGCTTCCCCACTGTGCAGAGTGCCTGATGAATGAGGAGGCATGTTTCCGTCACATCTTTGGGGTTGATTTGGTTCTGACTCCATTGTGTCAAGTTTTTCAGTGAACACATTTTCATGTCATCGGTTTTTACACAGACTTGTTGTGGAAGAAAATGAACGACAGACTCGAACGCATGGCTCTCCAGGTTCCAGTGTCTTACTAAATTGGTTCTTCTATGTGCTGAGCACTCAGGAAGCAGTTTACATGGACACAGCAGTCTTTATACATGTGTGCCACGCCCTTCCCTGTATCCAGAGTTAACCAGTATTCCAACACATCAATCCAGAAGAGACATGCTGTAATATTCAAGGCTCAGTTTAGGCGGAGGGTTTTCTAATACACACTAAATGAGGAGACAACTATCTGACAAAGAAAGGACATGTTTTGCAGTGAGTGCTGTGATCACGTGTCCAGGTCGAACTTGATCACTATAAGCACTTGATTATTATAACCGAACCTTTAATTTGTCTCCTGTCCGTAGATGTGATACTTTTTAAATTACAATTAATTACTGATGATGAGATGTCAGCATCGTGGCTACCAGCGCTGATTACAGCCGCTCTACACAGTGCTGCGCCTCTGTCCTTGTCAGAAACTAAAAACGAGTCGTCTTGATGGCAACACAGAGCAGGTGAGAGAGGCGTGAAGTCAGACACACAAATGGCATAGAGGATCTGGTCAACACCCGGTGCAGAATCCCACTAGTATAAAATCACAACGTCAACATCAATAAAGAACGCAAAGTGAAAATACAGATACGAAAGAATTATTTGGATAAATGTATTTTAATCATCTTAAAGACTGACTTGACTGATAGTTGATCAAGTTAACACTCAATAAGTCGTTATGAAGACAACCATTGATCTCAGCATATTTAATTGCATGTTTTGCTTTCTTGCCAGTCAGTATTTCACAAGTGTAGGCGTCACAGTGCAGTGAGACTGCTGAACCCTCCGAAATGCAACTGCTCAGCAGAGAGCTGCCAGAAAACACAGTGAGCATCATAAAATAATTTGAAACCGGGTGAAAATCTCGGTGTGGATTTAAACTCATTTTCTCTTTGAACACCGCTCATACTTTGGAGAAGCATTGACTTGCTAAATTTCTATTCAATATATGCAAATCCCCCTACAATGGCTACTGTTGCAAAGTGTTGCATACTGTAAGCCAGCTAAAGCTGCGTGCTAGCGCCCAAAGCAGCGCTCCCTTCAGGTTTCACAGCGCTGTAGCTGCATGGGTAGCTTGACACCAGGGAGGCAGAATGAATAATAGATGTATGTTACTTCACCCAAACGGATGAATAATTCAGGAAGGAGCAGGGAGGATGTGGAGAGAACAGAGACGCATGATGACCGAGCTCAACGTGCCGCTGTGAGCTGCCTGGGTTTCATCTAAAAATACAGATCGCATTTACTGTACGAGTGCATCAGGAGATGTCCAAAAACATACTTCCTGTAGGGAGACGATGTGCACAGACATAAAGACATGCAGATACACCCAAACTGCCCACGCATGTGCAGCCAGTAATACAATGCACAGACATTTCACAAGTCCCTTGGTGAGGCCAGGATTAAATAAGTTGAATAGGAAGCTTTAAGAAAAGCTAAAGACAGTGTGGTGTAGGAGAGTTTCTTTACTCAGACTCCAAATTATAGTGCATCTAATCCAGTGACCAAACTGCTCAGTGAGTGCATGTAGAGGCCACAGAGGTTTTAGGGTTTTAGGCGGTTTTAGAGTTTGGCATTGGGAGAGCTCCAGCTCCTGCACTGCAGTGATCCCTTTACTTTTAAGAAGACACATGAGAGAACTTTTCCCCTCTTCTTTTCATTGCACTCTGCTGAGGGAGCTGCACTAGCATGTTTTCAATCCAATAAAACACACTTCTTCTAGCCTGGGAACCAGATGCATCTGCCTGAGAGCAAATGTTTCATTTGCTCTGGCAGATTAGCCTGGCACGGCTCCTATTCAAACTGATTTCCACAGGCTGCACCAATCACAACAGTTTATCTACTATGTAGCAGGGTCGATGTGGTTAGATAAAATGACGGGTTGCCACCTGTGCTTGTCACCTGTCCAGCGCTGGCCTTTGTCCATGTAGAACGTCTACCTGAGGAGGAACCCCTGAACGCAGCATTAAATCTATAACCGGCCGCACCAGTATGAGCACAGGTTTTTTTTTTTCTGTAGTTGAACAACAATATGTAGTGCACTGTCTACAAACCCTGGTATGTGCATGAAGGACACATATGTAACATATGACCCGTATATTCTGAATAGACCTTCTCACTTATTAGCTTATGCTTATGTCAGATCACACATGCTCTGCTTCTTCTTGCTGCACATGGTAATTCATTCAGTTAATGGTTACTTACTTAGCAGGGGTCAGCCCGCTACGTTTGGTGCGTATACAGCTATGTTATGATTTTTAAATGCTCAAAAATATGTTCCCATGATTGTGTTGCACTCAAAATCGTCAGTGCAACTTGTGGATGTATTGCCAGAAAAGACAAAAATAAATACAAGAGGAGCGAATATATTGAAGAGTCCAATCTGATTCATTCTCGGTCTGGTACAGCCCTAGTATTTTCCATTAAGAAAAGACTAAAGAAGTGCACTTAAAGAAAGATGTGTTCCCATATTTCCAACAGAATTTAGTGAGTTTAATTTAGCGTCTGGCTCAACATCCCACCTCATTGCTCTGATTGCTTTCAAGTCTGTCCAGTTGCACCCGGTGGCATTTTGTTCCCGGACCTTGGAACAATGTGGTACAACACATGCTCGTCCAACAGGTAGTCCAGTGTAAGGAACTGAACATTGGTGTGGTGTGTTTCCGTTGCCCAGTCCTGACAGCAGGGATGAGGTGCGTACATTTCGATTCTGCTTCACTTTTGGCATAAATTCGGTCGTGCTCCCGGGTGAACTGCACTGAACATTGTACAGTCCACGTGGGTTGCGCTTATCTGCCAGGGCCTGCTATGTGGATCTAACGCCATTTGTTTCTCAGTGCGTCTACAAAGCATGTGAGACGAGACAATTCTGTTTAAATCCTGGGCCGTGACTGACCGCAGAAAATACTCTAAAGGTTTAAATTAGATTCACTAAAAATGGTTATGACGGCATAATGCAACAGCTGCAGTGAGGGATGAAACACCTACGATATGGCAAAGCATTTACTTCAACACAGTGTGAATCTGAAGGAACGCGGCACGTTGGACGTGTCGCGGTCTCCCAGATACAGCTAACATTAAGAGCAGCAATGTCAGGTACCGAACACAGATGAGCTGACATTTACCTTTTTATACTGAAGAACAAGTGGTGTCTACGCATCTTTTTAATGCAGCTTTTTTTAGACTGGATTCTTCGTAGTTCAGAGAGCGCCCCGCCGCCTACGGTTCACGCCCGGAGGCAAGGAAAGACAAGTTTATTTATACGTATAGCGCGTACACAATTCAGAGCACTTTACATTAACAAACAGAACATCCAGAGCAAAGTAAAAACAAAGAGCTTGAACAGCGAAAGATACAAATAATGAAAACAGAAAAGCAAAAGGAAATCCAAACATAACATACATAGATAGGGTTAAAGAACTGTCAACATCAATAAAAAAGGGCAATAAGAGACATTTCTGAGACCCAGTAAGGTCAGTTCAGCCATAATTATTTGTATATTATATTCTAATTTTGTGCTATATTTTTCTATTATTTATTTAACTAGTTTTATAATTGTTTTATTGATCATTAATTATAAGAAAGAGTAATAT
>JAPQRN010000016.1:23439831-23453535 GCA_037367275.1 Coranthus polyacanthus | reverse complement strand
AGACATAATTTCTCTCCACTCAGTGTGGCGATGAGGTCTTTCATCACAGTCAAAGTTTATGAAATTTACTCTGATTTAACTCCTCACATGAAGGTCAAATGTTATCTTGACATCTTCTATCAGACTACCCAGAGCCCAGATGGGAAGGATCTGCCCTCTAACAGTGAGTTTAAATCATTTCAGACGAGCAAAGGAACATTCCTGCTGCCCAACACATTTCTGTAATCGTCCATTCATCTCAATTAGGACCATAGATTGGGGTTATCGGTCTCAGTTACTCCACATTCACCTTGACCTCATGCTGACTACAGATCAATTTCACCTCCCTGAAAACACAAACTTTTACACACAACAGAGAAGCTGATTTCAATTTTAACTCTCTGCATTTCAGGCCATTTGACTGCAGAAATCCTCACATTTGGGTGTTAACAGAGGCCTTATTTCTAATGACTTAAAAGACAAAATGATGCTCACTTTGTTGGCATTTAAATGAAGTGTCCTCTGTTCAGTTTGTTTATGTTCTCATGTGTCAGAGGGCTACTGCTGGTTGGATGAGAGCTGTCAGGAGGCTGCATTTCTCATTAGATCTCCTCCTAATCCAGTCTGTTAACAGATGTTAGAGGTACACGAACGCAGGGACTCATTGGTGCCAAAACTAGTATTTGGAAAGGAATCTGTCTGATTATCAGTCTGGTTCACTCTGCATGTGTCAGACATGAACTCCAAGCAAAGTCCCGAGAACGCAGCGTTGACAGAACTTCACCATTTTCAGTGTGTAGCTCGGAGGCTGTTGTTCTGTCACGTAGACTGTCACGAGACTTTCAAAGCGAGGACACAGATAGTGGAAGGAAAGAGAAGGTCAAACCTGACACTGTGCGACGGAAATATTCACCCTTATTCCGGCAGGGTACTCCCACCGAACCAGGACAACATTCGTTTCAAAATTACCATTTGATTCATGACGCATGTGCACAGTTACGGCGCATGTTAGTGAATCTGAATCATCCTAAACTACACACTGCCACGCCCCCATTTCTCTATATAAGGAAATCCATTTGAAGTGCATCATGGAGAAGTGTTAAGGTAATTAATCAGTTGGTCCAGTGTAAATAATTAATCAACAAACAGGTCTTTTGTTTTGTTAAAGACAGAATTCTTCAGTGCAGCTTTTCTGTTTTACGTCTATATAAATTTGACATCGCTGATTTTGGAGAATTAGTTAAACAAAAATCGGGCCCAGTATCAGTTTTAAGGTGGACTGCTCTTACCTTCTTTTCTTTGTAGATGCCGAGCTCCTTCTCCTTTGCTATCTTTGCTTCTTTTTCTGAAAGCACAAAGAGAAACCGTGAGAGCATATAACACTCTTTGATAACAGTATCACCTCAAACTGAACCGATGCATTCAGCCGAAGGGTTATCTGAGCTGATGAAATACTAAAGGTACACTCTGAGACACGACAAACACACACATCAGCCTGAAAATACCTTTCTGCTCTTTGAGGTAGTCTGAGTTCTCTGCCATCCAGAGCGCCGTCTTTATTTTGATTTCGGTGTCACTCAGGAGATACTGCAGAGAGGAAGGACGAGTTAAAGAAGAGAGCACAACAAACACACAAACTGCAGGTGTTTTAGATGCATTGTTTCTTTTCATTGTTTGTTCTGGTGCATTCCCCATAAACATGACTGCTGTGGCTATATGGGTTATGATCAGTGTGAAATTTTACGGTGAACTTCTCCAGCTTTCCCAAGGTTTTGTTAAAAGACGTTGTTTTTACACATAACTCTGAAGCTTGTTTCGAAGTCTGACCATAAGAAAACACAGAATATAGTGTCCAGGGCAGTGTTGAGTGAACATGCTCATGTTTTTGATTAACGGTAAACTGAATGTACCCATTTGCAACTACTGAACATGAACGACTCTCACGCACTGTGTTTTACAGCACCAAGGGTACACAGTGATCAGCAAGCTTCTGGCGTGGCCAATGTACCCGGCAACTGAGAAAACAGAAGCTAAATACATACTGTTATACACAACCACCTGGATTTAACTAAGAAAAGAGGTAAGAGCCTTCCATTGGATAATTACTGCAGTGATCATTAAGTTTCAGCTGGAAACAAGTTATTTAACCTTAACTGATGCAGTGAGTAGCTTTTCATTTCTTTCATCAGTTTTCTAGAGAGCAGAGAGATTGGACTCTGGAAAAAAGGCTGTGTGGTCTGACGAGTCCACATTGACCCTGTTCCAGAGTGATGGGTGCACCAGGGTGAGAAGAGAGGCGGGTGAAGTGATCTCCCATCATGCCTAGTGCCTACAGTACAAGCCTATGGGGGCAGTGATATGATCTGGGGTTTCTCCGGTCGGTCAACGTTGTGTGTCCAAAAAATGAGGTCAGCTGATGACCTGGATATACTGAAGGACCAGGTTTTTATATCAATGGATTTTTTCTTCCCTGATGGCACGGGCATATTCCAAGACTTTTGTTTTTGGCCAGGCTGTGTATATAGTACGCAGATTTGAAATACACTCACAAACTGATCTGTTTCATACTTTCTGCTTTAGGGTGCATTGTTGAAAGTAATCTCTGTGATTCTTTAGTAATATACAATAAATTGTTTAATTTGAGAAGCTGCAATGACTGGGGGTTGGGGGTGGATGGGTAGGAGGACGTTCTACTGAAAAAGCAGCTCAGAGCAGCTCAATTTAAAAAAACAAAACAACCTTACATACTATGCTCTGCAGCTCATTATGGAACCAGAGACAAGTTTATATAAGATCCTAACTTGGTTGCATGTACTGAGACCACTGAAGACTTAAGATGAAGATGAGTGAGTCTGAACATGTTTCAGTTTGAGCAGGTACATACCAGCTCTATCTCCGTGTCATCTATCCCGCTCAGGTCCAGCTCCCCGCCGTCAGCAGCACCATCTGTCACACAAACACAAAACACACAGACACTCACAAATCTGCTGTAATGCACATTTTCATGGCAGTCCCACGGGGTGGGGGGGCAGGAAGCAGCAGCTGGCCGAGAAAACACCTCCAACGTCCTGCTGCATCCCGTTGCCGTGGAAGTGCTGTGAACATCCTCCATCGGGGGTTAATCAACAAATAAAACGCACTGTGACTCCTGATAAGACGCTAATAGGCTTAACTCGCGTTTGAGCGGCTCTACCTTAACGCACTTTCTTTTCAATTACGATACGCTTTCTAGATTGCAGCACGCTTTATTTTCAAACAGGGCCATGCTGAAGCTGCAATTTGCATTTTTCATGCTGCGTCGCTTCCGAGGCCTGGCTGAGACTCGCTCCCGCTTTTTACCTGCGACTGTTTGCGATGAAGCTGATTGTAGGAGTGAAACAACAGACATTTGAATGCAGAGGAAGTCCCTCGGTGTGCACGCAGTTCAATTTTGGAGGAGAAACGTTCAAAACAATCTGATTGCCTTTGATAACCAAAACAAAAGGTGTTTGAAAGGAGGGAGTGTGGGCTGGCTTTGACAGCAGAAGAAAAGCATCAATAGAAACTCCGCAGCTTTCACTCCAAAGATCTTCCACCTTGATTAGTAGTTTTGTAATAAAGCGCACCTCCTCTGCAGCTGCACACGCATCACACAGTCAATCAAAGCAGCACAGATGGAGCGAAACAGTTTAAAGAGGTGCCGAGCAGCAGGTTTATAGGAGTCGTTTAACTTCTGTCAGCTTTCTGCTTTTGACACTTTCACAGAGGCCAAACTCCTGACGGCACGGCAACTTCAAACACCAGACACCCAAGTCCACGAGCCGCTTTCCCGCTTCATTAAGGAGAGAGGAAAGTGCGTTTACTCAGATACTGCATTTACAATTTGAGGCACCTCTACATCATTTTCTGCTGCTTTAAACTTCTCATGCACTCGATAAATTGTTTATTAGTCATGTGACTGGCAGAGTGCAGCATGCCGTTTTTGGTTGAGTGTGTTAGACTCTGCAGAATAATACACTCATAGTTGACAGCAGACACTACTTTTTAATCACCAAACGTTACGGTAACAAACATACCAACAACCACATACTGTACATTAGGTCTGCCTTTCCCAAAGTTAGGGTCGGAACCAAAATGGGTCACGGTGCTGTTTGTTTTCAGTCGCCAACTGTCAGAGTAAAATACTTAACAATAATATGGTGTATGATACGTGCAATGAAATGCAGATGAGAGGTAAGAGATGTAACAAGACAAAAACGGCAGAAGAGAGGGAAGACCACGAAACGAGACACAAGATGAAACGAGATGGAAATTATGTAAAGATCAAATATGCAACAAGATGAAAATGTAAAAGAGGTAACGATGCCAAAAAAGATGCAAAAAAAGACTTTCAGACACATTGTTTTGATGGTATAAGAGTCAGTATTAAGATGTAAAAAAGATGTGAGGGGTCGGAGCTAATCTCTGGTCACTGTACAGTCCGGTGAGTATTTCGAGTAGGAGTCATGATACATTTCCCAAAATGATGATATTCCAAGATAGTAATTCTGCCACACCCAATAATCATCTACGATACATCACAATGTCTGACACTGAAGCAGAATTTCCCCTAAAAAAGCAAAAAGCAGGATTTACTATTTGTGCTGCTGTATCAAACTGTAACAGATGAAGTGATGATGAACTCGATGACAACTGAGTAGATGAGAATGAGAAGTCGGTGCTTGATCCAGGATATTTTTGAGCTGCCTAAGAAAATCAAAACATCGTTGAGTCCTTGCAGTGATGTGTTCAGAGTTAGTTTTCCACTTCAGGTTATTGCTAATGAGTGTTACACAAGGAATTTGCAGCAGTCACGCGTGGTGAGAGGGTCTCTGTTTATTTGTATGGGTATTTTGGGATTCAGCATGCATCGGAAGTCAGTAATGAGTTCCTGGATTTCCTACAGTGGTTATGTCATGTGCGCATTTTATTATTTTCTCAGAATTGTCCATGGATGTAAAGTGACAAAAGTTTTTACAGGTTCTTACTTTTCCTGGTCCAGTCTGTCAGCATTCACATGTGACAAGAAACTGAATGTACTCTGATTCTTGACACTTTCTCTATTAACTATTTCTATGCCCTTCCAGTTTGCTCGCTGTAATCTTTGACTTTCACTGGGCAGCTTTTTTGTGAAATCACAAACATGTTGCAGCCAATCGTGATCGTGTATGCAACTGTTGCAGATGTGATGCGGAAGCCTGAAGGCATCACACCTGCACAAAGATAGAAAGTGGACTTTTATGGAAGCAGGAAACATCTAGTGCCCGGCAGATAACCTTACATTAACAGCACTTGCATATAAGAAGATTTCAATTTAGCATTTCTTAATGAGGAAAATCCACATTAAACTCAAATTATTATTCAGTGAAGAGTATTTTACTCTCATTATCTTTGAAAAAAATGAGCTGTAGAGGGATGATGTTGCATATTGATGGATAATAAAAGTTTCTTTAAATGCATCCTTAATTTTCAGATTGGGAGCCTGCAAACTAGATGTGATAATCTCTTAAAACGGGGTGGAGGATCTAGTCGGCCATGTGAGATGTGTTCCCAGCTTCCTTTAAAAAGAAAGTGCTCCAGAGGGAAGAGACAGGTCAGTCGCTATCTGCAGGGCCCAGCCCTCCAAGAACTTCCTCAGCGTGAAGTGTGAGGGTGAGATAAGACCGAGACAAGCCCAGCAAGAGATCGGCGGCTCCGGGAAGCAGAGAGGCAGCGAGGCTCACCGCTGATAACACTGGTCCAACCCCGCAGACAGGAGGAGGGGGGTAATTACCGACTTATTATTCAGCCGCTGCTTTGATATATCTACACTCGCTAATTTGATCAAACCCATAAAATTGTTCTTGGCTGGCGTGCAGAGGAATCCAAAACCTGAGGCTGAGAGTTTCAGAGTTTAGAGTGCAGCACAAGGAAGTCAAAAGATGAGATAGATAAAGTTATTTAAAATGAGTCATTTTTACCATTTTAGTGTGTTTGATGAATTATAGAGAAATAACAGAGCCCTGTTTTTCCTCGCAAGGTGAGCACCTTCAATTCAACTGTCAGTGTTTGGATTGAACAGTTGAACTTGGGTCCTGTTGTGTTCATTTAATGTTTACTCGCCCCGCTGATGAACACACTTCTTACGGTGAAGCGTTGAGAAGAAAAAGGTCTTTGTTGAAAGATGGGGTGAAGAAGAAAAAAAAAAAAACACAAAGAAAGTAAACACAGGGAGAACATTTTTCACTTCTCTTTGAAGGTCTGTTTTTGAAAAGTGGATATCAGTGTTCAATTTGCCACACTCCTGTGCTGTGTCACAACAAAACCGAGGAAAACATGCTCCACTTTGAGAGAAAAATACAAAAAGGAAAGTGAGCAGTGACGCGGTCATATTATCTTACAGAAAGAGCAAATCTACACATCCTTTTAAACTCGAGGTGTGAATCTTCAATGGCCTCATAATTTGACAACTTTTCATCCGTCGACTGTCGAGAAAATAGCAGCAAGTAACCATGTAGTTTCAGTTTAATTAACATGAACATGTTTATGCAATTTAATGCATTAGGAGGCGATCAATGAGCAAAAAACACTGATTGCATAACTTCACACCAAACAACAAGCGAACGCCACTTACGCTGGCAGTTCCCTGTTTTACAAATCACAGCCTTCAGCTATTATGTTATTTCTCCCAGTGAGTTCTCCCTTGTTGAACTCATGAATCCTCCCGATGTCCTTTTAAAACCATCAGGCTGAGCAAACAAGTCAACATCTTCACACGCTTCAGCTTCCAGATGTCCTCAACGTCACTCACCACGCTCTAAAATATTCTTATTAAAAGATCTGCATGATTCACATGGCATTTTCAGGTTTAAAAAAAAAAATTCAAAAAAATCAGGAATTCTAGAAGAATCCAGAAGAATCATAACCCGGCTCGTTGTTCCTCAAATTACCAAAGTATTTCATTTTTGTGAGGAGGATGTTATAAACAGCGTACATCTTGTCCAGTTCGCGCTTCCGAATAAGTTCATAAAGTCTGAAATGTGCCCAAATGTCCTCTTTCAAAATAGTGGGTGTGTTTTTTTAAATCATTCGCTGCTCATATCTCCTGGCTTTAGCCTTAAATGCTCTGTGTGTGATATTTAGTGACATCTGACTGAAGCTGAAGCAGTAAAGTCCCTCATTAGATCCAGTGTTTGTTTCGTCTGTTCTGGGCTTTTTTAGTTAAGGGGATATTAACTCTGGTCCACAGTCAAACACAGTAGGCAACATTAATGCACCTTAACACTGGATGCCACTAAAACAGAAAGAAGAAGAAGAGGAAGTCGGTTCAGAGATACTGTAGAAACTTGGCGAACTCAATGAAGATATAAATGACTCATTCCAAGGTAAGGAAAACACAATTATCCCAACCTCGATTTTAAACAGAGGTTAGGTTTCACTAAAAGGAGACGTCGTCTTTTAATCTATTAACGGAAAGCAGCTTATTCTAAACCGTCTGTCCTTCATCAGTGGAAGTTTAGAGGAAAATGCTCTGAATCAGAAGTTGTGGATTACATCATCTCATTAGAAAAGAAAAAGTCGCCAAGAGTTGCAGCAACAGTATAAAACTTTAAAACCCACGAGGGAAACAGAAATCACCTCCCTGTTGACCTTGTGCATGGTGAGAAACCGGTTTCCTCCTCCCGTCCAGGCTGACAGGAGCCTGAGGTGTTTTGGCAGTGGCTCAGCCCAGCGTGCATGTCAATACAGAAAAACAAAACAAAAAAAAACAGGATATCCCCCAAACATATCTATTTCCGTACGAGGAGCTTCTGCTTTCCAGCTGCCACGGACCTCCGACCTCATTCTGAGGGAAGGATCTGTCGTCCAACTGAGCTCACCCTCGGGGAATAAATTATCTTAAAAACAAGGAAGAGAATGGAGAAAGAACGGACAGACTATGGCTGAAGTATACATTATTTTACATCTTGATTAATCTCTGTTTGGTTGTAAACTACTTTTACTGAGCCCATTAATTTTGCATGCATTAAATATTTAATTTCTGTACACTCTTCACTATCTACAGGGAGGAAAGAGTTTGATTATTAATGTAGGATAGTGGTAGAGCTAATGAAGTTCCATGTTTATAAAGTGAATGACTGAGTACCATTCAAAACTCTTCATGTCATAGAGGAATTAAAAATCATTCCACAGCGACAGTTCCAAATAAAACAGTTTCCATCACGGTCGTTATTCTAATATATAACAGAGTCTCCACACACAATAAACTATATGCTCTGTTCCATAACTAAAGGTTTGGTGTGGCCCTACTATATTTACAGAAGTTTAATGTAAAGTTATTATGGGTTTACGGACAGCGATAAATATTGATTTTCTCCTTTTCTGGCTGTTGCAGTTACTATTAGCCACACCACATTTATTTTTTGTTGTGGGGATAAAACCCAAACCCAATCACACGCATTACATCTAAATCTTCATAAATAACTGGGCAATAAAGACACGTCATGTTTCTCAATCAGTGAGCGGTGTGATCAGCGGAGAGCCAGGTATTTTCCCATCATGCACTGAGCTCTTGCACCGTCTGGCTCCAAAAACTGCAGCCGTCTCTATCTAACAAGGTTACCATTAACAAATTGTTCAACAAGGTCATGTTTCTGAAAAAGAATAATTAGAATTCAATGCGGACTGCAGAATATTTGAATTATGTCTCATGAATTACGACTGAAGGGGTCTAATCAACATGCATTGAGCAGCGAATCTGCAAATCTGTGCAGATCTGGCTCAAGTCCACTGTAACAACATGAACTTAAAATTCTAACATTGTGTCATTTCTCCCGCTTCCTGCAAGGACGCTAATTTATCAAACGCATTAGAAAGCAGAGACAAACTGTGGTCGCTCAGGTTGGACTGACTGCAGGCCTCAAATCTCATACAGCATTACACTGGTTTTAGCAGATCTCGGTGTTTCGATGGTGTTTTCCCTTCTTAAGCTCCTTCATCTGGCGTCACAGTGAGAATCATTTGCTCACAGCAGCCTGTTCAGCAGCAATCTGAGAAGATGCCAAATTCAATTTCAGCTGCTGAATACTGCTGGCCGTGAGATGAATCCAGCGAGAAACGGAGGATCTATGTGCAGCGCCATGCCCGAGAGCTGTTAACTCTATCACCCTGTTTTCTCCTGGTCGTCAGGGGCAGGTAACCTGACCCGGATTTACCCCGATCCCCCTCCCGTCCTGCATCAGAAGTACCATCAATACCCTCCCTCCTGCCCTGTCTCCCACACATCACAGTGTCCTGAGCAGCGGCAAGGCTTTCTGATGTGGTCAGGAGAATAAGATGCTTCACTGCAGAGGCTCTTTAATACTGCAGAAGAAAAAAGAACAACACAAAGAAACAGAGAAAATGTGCCCTGCAGGAACCAGCGGCAACAGGTGAAGGCCTTTTGAAGAAGACGAGGGAAGAACAAGAGATTTAAAAAGGAGGCAAGGGGGAGGGAGAGCTGGTAGGTCAGACACTGAACCAAACACAAGTATAAAGTAACTAAAGCAAAGTTATTAAAAGCATAAAACTGGGGGTGTTTTATAGTTTTCTTATTGTCTGCCTGAGCCCAATAGCCGAAGGAGTCTTTGACAAACAGCTCACAAATAGAGTTTTATTTTTAAAATACACCCCGTTAAACCTGAAAAGGTGGCTGTAATTTGTAGTAAAAAAAAACACTCAAACAGGAGGAAGTTGTGAATTGTTGGGACTATTTTCAGCAGCGAGTGATGGGTTTTTAATAATTTGTGGACAACGGTAGAGCTTTGAGGCACAGAGGAGACATATATCAGACTGTAGACGCACAAATAACACCTGTAGGATTCATTAGTGTCTTCTGGAGGACGTCCAGCTCAGCGCGAAGTGAATTAAAGTCTGCAGTTTAAAGTCTGAAAGTTTAACTCTTTTTGACATAAGCACTTCTCAGAAGCACCGGTTAAATCATGTTTTAGTGTTCTTATGGTATGTTTGGCACGTGTCACGGCACGATAACATGCAAGGTCAAAGATCAGATGTGAGGAGATACCAAGCTGTGACAGATGACACGAACAGATGCAGGTTGAAAATGTTTCAACTTGAGTGAAAAATGTGCGCGATGTTGTGTCGTGAAAGCTTATCGGTGAGTATGTTTACGTATGTTCCACCATTATTCCAAATATGACAATATTCTGAATTTGACAGGTGTCGTGTAAACCACATATTCCGTCTGGATATTCCGAATTAGGCCTTTTTCCAAATGGAGCATTTTCTGACTAAGACGTGGGATATGCCGATATTATTCCAGTTTTATGAGGATTTTTGTGGGTTTTAGTTCAGGTTTTAACACACAGCCTCTGTTCTCAAGCAGTTGGAGTAGAGACAAAGATCCTCTCTGGTAGCGATGGATTAATCCAAAGAAAAGTCCATATTTTTAGGCAGGAGGAGAAGCAGACCTACTGTTAAACATTATGAGAGAGGATATCAACAGGTTTTTGGAAATGCAAAAAAGCTGACCTTTTTAAGATGTTTAAAGGAATGAAAGAGGGAGTATGCACGGCTGCATGAAAATTGTAAAATTCAGAAAATGTGTCTGTTATTCAATTCCAGCTCTTGGTTCTACTTTACTACGACTCAAGTCAGCACTAACATGAGCTGCTTTCCGCAGTTAAGGACTGTTCCCATTGGCTGTTAGGGATGACTTTTTACCGGTTGCAAAAACACTCCAGCAGCTGCATTCAGCTCGATTTGGGGACTGGCTTCGTGCTTGGTCTGAACACAGCATTACAGAATCCACTGTCATTAAGTTAATAAAGATTATCAACGGCCTTATTCTAAGAGACTAAAACAACTAATAATAGAGAATGGGAAGAAAAGGCCTGAAGAGAAAAAGCCCAGCAGCTGAGTGGGAGAGAAAGAATGAAAAAAGTGGGCAGAGAAAGACAAAGACAAACTGAGCAGGAAAGATTAAGAGAGTAAGAATGAGGTAGGTTGGAGACAAAGAGACTGATGGAGGAAAGCAGCAGGAGAGAAGACATGGAGGAATGAGCCGACAGCAGCTGAGACAGAGGAAAGACAAAAGAGGCGGGAGAGAAAGTTAAAGAGTGAGCTGGAGGATACAAATGGAGAAATAAGGTAACACGGAACAAAGGAAGATTGGGACGAAGAGCAGTGGAAGAGACAGAGAAAGGCTTAAGAGGACTTGACTGATCTCTTATCCTGAGCAGCATTTCATTTTCAGGCAAGACGAAGGGAGAGCGGGAATAAAAATGGGGGGAAAAAAAGTCACACTGGCTAAATTAAAAGGAAGCGTCAGACAGTCCGCTGACTCCCCCCCCCCACCCCACGCCTCCTTCTGTTCTCCCACAAAACAAAGAGTGTGTGTGATCTGGAGGATGAATAGAGCTGTGGAGACCCGGTGCTGCAGGATCACCAATCATCCACACTTCAAACGGAGCCCATGTTATCCAGACTCACAGCTCCTCACGTGAGATGGCAGTCCTGATCCTCCCGTACACACCGGAGCCCCTCGACCTGCGCCGAGCCCGGCCACGGCGATAAAGACATGAAGAGATCGCAGTTCGCTAGGTTCGTAGACGGGAGAGTCAGAAAGCAAACTCAGCTGCTGGTCACAAAGAACAAGGAGATGTTTCCTTTTTACAGTGCAGTATCAATCTGTGTACATACAGCTGAGGTCAGGAGTTGAAATACACCTCGAGTAAATGCCATTAACCATTAATCAGTTAGTTGGAACTATATAATTATTTACAGGGAGCGTTGCCTTAACCTATGGGTTTAAAACATTACTGTCGCTAGCAGAGGTTGCTAGGCTAGTGAGTTTATTTCAGTCCGTTTATATCTATACTTTAGCGTCCGTCTGCACTGAAGTGTTCGGGTTTATTCCACATTAACTTGCAGAGTTTGTGTCGTTTTGCTGCTGCTGAAGAAATAATAACGAACGATCACAGCAAGTCCGTGAGCTGCAGGTCCAGCTTGCGACCTCTGACCTGCAGTGAGTCTGATTGACACAGATGCTTCAGGTTTTGATTCGTTTCAAATCTCCGGTGGGACAAACGAGTCCACCACAGTGTAAGTAATAAATGGAGACACTGCAGCGCCACAGATGTATGAACAGGAAAATGTGAACTCGTGTTTACTTCATATTGTCAAAATATTGTAACAATGTCAGTTTGAAATTATGCAAAAATGCAGAGTTTTCTACTCAGATAATAATAATAAAACCATCACACACAGACTAAACCTGAAACCAAGGAACACTAGAGGAAAACTTGTTGTAGTTTGGTTATAACTCACCTACTTTTTATAAAAGGTGAGAAAGTTGTGATTCTGATCTTTTAGCCAGATCGTCCAGCCCTATTTGATCCCGAATTCTGGACATTTCAGTTCAATATATATTCCCTCTGTCAGTTAATTTAGCCCAACCACTTTATTTTTTAAATGTGAAATTTTTTGTAATTTAATCACATTCTCTGAGGGTCAAACGTTTCCAGATACTATGTTAATTTTTGGCAGCACTGCCTTTAAATAGTGCAACTTGAATCAAACGCCGTGTTTACCGCATTCGATAATTTGAACTAAACACAGTCAACAGATGGGATGTCAGTAGTTCTCAGGTTAAAAGTAGTCGAGGACAAAACATTCTCTGTACTGTTATTCAGAAATTTCACATCAAAACAAAGCAGCGGAGCCAACTAACAAACAAAAAGAATATATATTGAAATGAAATTTTGAGAGTTATAAAAATCTGAGGCTGAATATTGTATGTAAGCTTCTAACCTTAATTCTATGCATCTTTGAAAAGAAACAGAGGAGTGGAGAATGCACGGATTTCCTTGAAAAAGTACAAACAATCAGCTTAATTGAAGAAAATTCAAAGTAGGAATTTGAAAAGCTTTAGGTAAACTATTCAAAGTCTGAATTGAAACATATACAGAATAGGGTTTAATTTTGTAAAAACCTGACTTGATTGTCTGAAATCTCTCTAAACGTGTAACTTTGCTCTGCAGACGTTGCAGCACTTTTCAGAGATTTGAATCTTTCTGTTTTACATTCTGACATTTCTCTTGCTTCCCTCATTTAAAAACACAGAAAAATCTGAAACTGGGGGGAAAGAAAAATCCGAAAAAAACGGCCCAGTCTGGGAAGGAAATCCTGAAAGTAAACTAATCCGCTCCCGGGATCCATTTCATCATGTCACTCAGTACAACCAGGTAAGTAAACATACGACGTCTTAACTCGATAAGACCCAGAATGATCTGGCACAGTCACTGGCAAGTTGTTGGAGCACACAAAACCACATCACGATTCTGAAGTAAAGCCACTGTACATTATTAATGAAGCTGATAAAACATTCAATACTTGTACTGCAAAGAACTGACTTCAGACCGAAGCACGACATCAAAATGGAAATCATCTAAATCTAATTTGGAAATATCACATCTCAACAGCAGAAAGGCCAAGTTCATGGATGGAGAACAAGCTCTCAGTTTACTGGAAGCCGATATCAAGGGCCAAACATCATTTGACTCCAGTCGCTTCGCATCAAGTTTTACATTTGCTTGGTCTGAAAATGTACGGATTCAGGATGTTTTCATGTACTTGTGTTATTTTAGATTTCCAGATGAATTTTTTTTTTCTATATCTAACTTTTCCAAAGCAAGTTACAGCTGCTTTAATAAAGTTGTTCCATTAGTC
>JAPQRN010000016.1:23428970-23439731 GCA_037367275.1 Coranthus polyacanthus | reverse complement strand
TCTGTTTTTTTCAGCTGATTGATCAGTGGTTCAGGAGACCAACACCTGTCTTGATCGGTGGTGGAGCAGATGATGTCATGGGCATATTTTCATTTTGAACCAATCAGGACACAGGGGCGGGACAGAATGCAGAACATGATGGCGTCACCGCGTTTTATTAAACATTTTAGAACAATAGCTATGTTTGTCTGTGGGCAGCGGTGTCAGTCTTTAGGGGTTACGTTCTTTTTACACCCGTATCCTGTCTACGAAACCTTTCAGATTCCGCTGAACGGAAAAGTGGCATTCCAATATTTTAAGAGCAGGGTGGATTTTTCCTGCTTTTCATTACAGTCAGGAACACGTTCAACCACATAAAACATGTACGATATAAAAAAACAAAACAAAATGAAGGACAAAATGCAGGCGCAGGTAGTGGTTTCCCATCTTTTATTTGTGTACTGGACCTTTATTGTGTTGCCCATAACTGAGGATCATTAACACAGTAACGGTATATTTCCATTGTTTTGGTTTGTGTAATTTAGTATTTTTGTAATACAATTGGGTAATACGCACATTCAAACACATCTCTGGGCTGTCAGTTAAGAGGAACGCTAAAAAAAAAAAGAAAAGCAGCCTGGGTGTAAACCTGCTTCCCTGCAGTAGTATGAGGTAATAAGGCTCGGTGCCAGCTCTGCCCCGGAGAAATAACCAGCCAGCCGAGGCAATAAATAGAGTAAGAGATTCTCGCTGACACGGGCGGGCCGGCGAGCCCATTAAAACCTGACCTCGCCGACCTTGGAGGAGACCAGACTCGGTGTACGCCCACTCCACCACCTGCTCCTCCTCCAGACACAGAGGGGAGTGGGACGAGGGGCTGGTGGACGATAAGAGTCCTGGAGGCGCACCAGTACTGTTGATGCTTGGAAACACTGCATCGCGGGTAGAGAGGAGGCTCTCGGCCAAGCTTCACAATCTGATCAATCCTTTTTTATTATGTAATGGATAATGTACAGCAAGTAAGCAGGTCATCACTGTGAAATAAACCCAGAGAGAATCATCTGCTTAGTACACGGGCATTTACGAATCAATAATTTGACAAAAAAATTATTAACTTAAAAATGATTTGACACGTAATTCTACTAAATAGAACATCTGATTAGATTATACGGTTGGAGCTGGGTACAACGTGGCAAACGTCTCTTATACAGAAATAACAGACCGTAAAATGCCGTCGTTGACCAATCAGAATCAAGTACTCGGTAATGTGTCTGGATTGATGAAATACCTGAGAACTAATGACATCCCATCAGTCACAGACCCGCGCTGTGTTTAGATTGACTTTAGTCTGATTTACAGGATGCACTCTGTTGGAATATTTAGTCTATTTCAGTGTTCATTCATGTTACCGTTTTCAAAGTCTCCCTCGCTATGTGAAAGAACAACAACAACAACAACAACAACGTCGACCTCCGAGCTGCAACTACACGCAGATAATGGAAAGTTCTTACGAGGGTTTCTGTTCCTGTTTGCATGCGCGTATCAGTGGAACATTCATTTTCATTAGCCGTGTAAAAAACTTTATAGAATATGGCCAAAAAAACAGAATATTTGTATATATTCGTAATATTTTCTGCATGTAAACATGGTCATGGTGAGTGTCACAGACTTAATTGTTAAGGCCATGTTTAAGCACTCTCTGGCGTTCGGTTATGACTTGGGAAACGCTTTGGTCTTGGTTAAATATTAAAAAAAAAAGACATAAAAGTTAATCGTCATCATCAAGAGTCTAGCTCTTTGCATTTCTATTATCCACTCACACCATCTCCCATCAGACTTCCATCTGACAGGAGGACTTGTTCAAGCCTAAATTAAACTGCACTGTTGTCTGTGCATTAAAAAGTAAAATGATACGTCATAACCAAATTGACAGAATGTGTTTCTCTAGACCCGTCTTTCGCAAACTCAGAGTCAGGACCCGAAATGGGTCAGGGAACTGTTTTATTGGGTCGTCAATTGTCAGAGTAAAATACATTACATGATGATACGTGATTTTCATTTTCCTCATTGAAATAGAAGAATGTTCCTTGAAAGGGTTTAGAAATGTTGACCAAAGCCATGTATAATGCAGAGGAGAGGCGCCAGACGTACGAGACGTAACAAGAGGAGATTGATGCAAAAAAAAAAAAGAAAAGATGCACAAGAAGGAAACGACGCAACAATATGAAAACGATGTAAAAAAGACAAAAGGCGAAAACAACGAAAAAGACAAGATGGAAACGATGAAAACAAAGTAAAAGAGGATGTAAATGACGTAATAACATGAAAATAATGTCAAAGACAAAACAAGACAAAATCACTTAAAGATACAACAAGATGAAAATCAGACAGTGTTTTGGCAGCTCAAACGTCAGTCAAGTGTTTGTTTGTGTACGTTGGCATTTGAATTGTTGGTTTTGTTTGTTAGTTGGTAACAGTGTATTAAGATACACTGATAACCTTACTTGTCAGTATCAGAAGCAATTGTCTTGTTATCCGTGATTGAATTTGGGTCCAGAAGAGCCATAAAACTGATGTTTTGAGCTGAAAGACTGTGGGAACCCCTGCTCTAGTCTGTTTCATGTAAGTCTGGGTGTATGAACACGTCTCTGCTGATGCATTTCTGTCTGTAAAACTGTTAAACACTGGTGAGAAAAAAAAAAAAGAAACTCTCCCACTCTTATTTTAAGCTGACATTTACAAACTGTGTTTAAATTCGCTTCTGCTTTTAAAAATAAGAACTAACAACCACTTCGAGAGCACACATCTATCCTCACAACAAGTGCTACTTCTTAGCATCCTTCACGCCTGCTTCTCAAAGCCGCTTGCCGTCCTTCCGCTTCCTCCGTGTCAGACCGAAACACCTCATCTGCGTCTCCTCTCGACAATATTAACACATTAACACCAGAGAGGCTGCCTGCTGCTCCTTTGAGTCCACTTTCACTCGAGACTTTAGCATAAATGTGATTTGTATTGACCTCAGTGTGCGGAAGTCTGGCGCTTTCAAGAACTCTCATCAACGTAAATTATATTCATCCCAAACCTGGACACTGTGATACGACACAAGGAGTCAAATCGTCTTTGCTCGTGAAGCATCGCACCAGAAATTATTCAGCATATCCTCTGACCACTGTCACTTCTCTAAATTTTCTGTTGGACAGTTTTAAGTCTGTTGGACAGTTTTCTGTGTTTAAGCCTCTCCTTTTTAATTGGAGTTTACTATGTCTGTCACTGCAGCTGAGGACTAATGCTGTTTTCTGATTTATGACCGCAGGAAGCTCTGCAGCCAGAGATTTTACTCTTTATACTTTGCTAAGTTGTCTGTTAATGAAATCAAGTAGAACAAGTTATCTTCAGGGCCATTTTAGGGTCACCATTTGTGCAAATGATCAAATCTCATAAACGTGCACCTCCTCATAAACAGGTGGCATTTATTAGTCGGAAACGAGTCATTTAATTTGTGCAGTGAAGAGGGTTTGGTGACTTCTGACTTCATACAAGCAAACCTTGAAAAGTAAAGTGATTGAGGTAAACAACAGGAAAATGATTTTCATGAGGCTGAGATAATTATGAGTGTAGCAGGGCTTCTGTTAGCTGGTTTCTTTATGAAATAAACAATAAATTATGGATATTCCAGACAAAATATCCAGTCATAATGCTCATACAAGACGAAGCTATAATGAAGGCTGTCCCTGAACAGGAGATTTGTGTTTTGACAGCAAAACAACCCATTAACAGTAATAGAAGCTGCAGACACATTGGACAAGTCTGATTTAAAGTCGTCAGCAGAGGGTTTTGTCACAGTGGGAAAAAAAAAGAGAAAATAAAATGCTAGGTGGTCGACTATAGATGTCATTTGATGCCGTGTAGTGTGTTTAAAACAGACTGTTGATGTTACAGGGATGTTTCATAGCCTACAGTTTTGCGGCTAATGTTTAACTTTTGCTCAATCTTTACTGTTGATTAAATAGTCAAACTGATTCTGGACACCAGACCGGGAAGAAAAACACTGTCTCAATTACTTCTGTACTTAGTTTGTGTACCTCCGTGTGTTCATACGGACAGTTACGGCAAAATGCAGTGCACCGTAAGTACCCAGATGAAGCGCTCATAAAGCTGAACACTTCTCACCCTCAATGTTTGCCTTCTTGGCTACGTAGTAGAAGTGTTGACGACCAAACGTTTGAAAATAGCAGCCGAAGTAGTAGTGTTGCTGGTACTAAGCTACTTCAGCGTAGACGTGGCACGTCTGAGCAGAAGGATGAAAAGTGGATCAATTTTGAATGAAACTGAGATGAAGTCAAGTGAGCAAACAAGCCGGCAGATATTTTGGTGGGCGACAGTTGTGGTCAAATGTTGGCGATGATGCTCGGTCATAATATGCCATTCAAAAGAAGATGATGAAGAAGAATGTTCTAATTGTTCTTTCCAATGCATGCATAACGCCCGTCTTTGATCTGAGATGACGCTACCCCCTCGAAATTCTCACAAATCTAAGTACATAGTGGACACAGTGTACGCCATGGCCTAACCCTATCTGAAACGAGACAATGAAAACTGTTGGAAGTACTTGTCTGTAGTAGTTTTAATATTCCCATCAACTTTAAAACATGTCAAACATGTCAGAGAGCAGGCTGATTATTCCGTCATTTGTACCGTGTAAAACCTCTCATCCTTTTCTGCCTGACCTGGGTGGAACCCCTGCTAAAATATGATCTAAAAGCAAAAAAATCCCCCATCCTGCTCAGTAAAGGGGGGAGAACGACAGGAGGGTGAAACACTGAAATCTGCGGTGACGTAACAGCCAGAGGCCAGCAGCTTCCTGCCTGCTAAACGGTTGCTGTCATCTCCCGTCAGGCTGCCGGCGGCAGACGAGACGGCTTCCCTTCCCTCCTCGGGCCAGAAGACGCACATCATCTCCAATCACAGCTGGCGGCTGTGACGGGCCGCCGCTGCCATTTCACTGGAGAGACTGACTGTTAACTGCTGCTCGCTCAGCCTGATTTCACATTCAGCAGCACACTGCTGCTGCTGACTCACTGAGAGCAGATGATCGGCCGTCCATGGAGAGCGGCCTGAGCTTGAAATAAACATTAGGCTGCGTTGTTTCTTCTTCTTCTTGTGCTGTGTATCAGTCACACCCGTCTCCCTGCGCTGTCATCGCCTGTCTCTCTGTCTGTCTGTCTGTCTCCTCCTCCGAGAGGTCGTGTCCATCTCGCCATATGTCTGTCAGGCTCTACTGTACCGCCTCAGGCACCGTTAACCCCCACTCCCACTCCCACACTGAGGCCTGGCCAGCTGTCCCAGCAGCAGAGAGGAAACACAGAAGTTTGAGAGTGGATTATCTGCATAAATATATAATAAGTCATTAATATTAAAAGGGACAACACGCAGGATTTCACTGTTTCACAGCAGAAGACGACCACACGATTCAACAACACCAGCAAATCAAATATTTATCTGACAGGTGCCAAGATTTGCATCCCCTCCCACAAAAGACACGCCACACTTTGGAGGACATAACATGGTCTCTGTCTCAAAGCATCACAACTACATAGTCGAGGACTAGGCCTGGACAGGAAAACCTGCATGTACGATAACACTGTTCAATACTGAGATAAAGACATGAAGTGGTTTGTACCAGATCCAAACTACGTTGCAATGATTAGTTGATTGAGAAAACAGTAATCAGCAACTAACTGATTTATAATTCATGCCATTTTTCAACAGATTCTGCAGGTTTTAGTTCAATTTAACACTTTTTAATTTAAAACATGACTTTGCCTTATGTACCAAGACGTTCTTTGCAACTCTTAGGCTTTTATACCCAGAGGTCTTAATCTGAACATTTCCTTGCTTCAAATGTGTTATTTTCAACAGGCCAAATGGACTGTTCTATGAGATGAAAGAAACTTTCCAACCAGGGGATGGGAATCGAGAACTGGTTCCAAACGGTCAGATCCATCAGAATCAAATGTCTCCAAGTTATTCCTTTCATCGATGCCAGCATGTTTTTCTGACATTTGCGCTTTGCAAAACAATGACATCAAACTCATCAAGCAGGAGTCGTGGTGTAGAGGAAGAAAGAGTCCAAGATGTTACTTCACTTCACAAAGAAAGATGACAACAGTGTTAGTTGTAAAGTCTGTGAAATGCTCAGATTCCAGGAATCAGACCAAAAAGCAGAATCGATGAAGGCGCTGGCATCAATAAAATTTTATCAATTCTCATCCCTTTTCCAGATTAGAGTTTATGATCAAATTGCTGTTAGATCAATTACCTGCTCCGTTTCATCATTTATATTTTCAGCTGCTCGTGTAGTGATCTGTACCAAAGATGAGCTGGTGTCAAAGAAAACAACGCAATGATGAACACTCAACTGTGTGATATAATGTTACTTCTTTGTTGCGTTGGTAGATGTTCATAAGTTAATTAAAGCCTCTTTATCTGAAGAAAAAAATACCTAAATGTGTGCGCTCAACCTGAAACGCCTACTTTCATTTAAAATAAGAAGAGAAATCTGCACAATGGGGAAGAAAACCTTATCAGGTGAAATACGCTTTATTTTAGATTATTTTCTGAGAAAGGTTACTTTATAAACGTATGCACGTGAGTTAAATAGTCCCTTTCTTTTTCATTTGCTATAAGACACTCGGATTTAAGCGCCTGACAATAGATGAGATGACTTGTGAAGATAAGGCTCTGTGGATCAGAAGAACAGGTGGCTTCTGGGATCAGACCGGTGACCTCCTGGTTTGAAGTGCTGCTCATTAACATACCAAAAAGTCAACACAAAGGAGCTTGTCGAGCTTTTTCCTGCAGATCTGACGGCTGAGGAGGTAAAGTTTGGTGCTGCTGAAGCAGAAGAAGAGACTTTGCATTTTCTTTCATCTCTGAATGACTCCTCTGTGGACAGAAAGAGATGAGACAGATGCTGCTAATTTAAAAGACTACAATTGACTCAGCAGAGCTGCTGTCAGAGCACAGATCTGTCAGAGAGCTTCTACCACGCCCCGAAATGCTGACAGCTACGATTTGCTGCAGTAATTGCTGTTAGTGAGGGAGATGGATGGAAGAAAATGTTTTAGGAAAACAACTTTCTTGTCTTGGGAGTGTTGTCGGTTTCCTTAAACGTAGCCTAACACCTGTAAAACGGCTGCAGAAATGGGGTGTGAAAACAAGTTAGATGTTAAAAATGAAATGGATCCTTCAAAGAGTAAAAGGCCCGGCTGAAATCTAGGGTTTCACACTTCAAACAGGCCTTTTCCCAGACGTT
Organism: Coranthus polyacanthus; assembly: GCA_037367275.1. Classification (NCBI taxonomy): domain Eukaryota; kingdom Metazoa; phylum Chordata; class Actinopteri; order Kurtiformes; family Apogonidae; genus Coranthus; species Coranthus polyacanthus. The sequence continues at coordinate 23,432,437 of JAPQRN010000016.1, read as the reverse complement.
TTCAGGCAATAAAAACGGCAGAGAGGTTTGACGAGAGCTGGGGAGCTGTGCTCACCGAGGTAGTTAAGGTCAGGCCAAACGTCATTGATTGAACTAAGTGCTCCGCTGAAAACAGTGTGCCTCAATCAATGCTGTCTCTAATGGTGCGGGTCGAGCTCTCCGAAGACTCTGGCTATAGACGAATGTGACAAAGTCGTCCGAGTCACGTTCGCTCCTGCTGGCTCTCGGGCTCGGTTTCTCCTCTGATGGGCTGAGTTAATGAAAATGCCATTACTCAGACAGGCCATCGATGAGGGAGCGGGGTAACACAGGGTGAGAGATAGAAAAGAGTTTAACAGCTGTCACTGCTTCGATAATGGAGACGGCTCATACTGTTTGGCAAAGAAAAGTTTCTGAATATTAATCTTGTGGAGGATTAACTTCTTTCCTTCGCTTCACTGAATAGCATCAATTATATATTTAATTGGGCTGACAGGAAAGATGTGACATTTCCCTCCGTAAATAAGGTGGAAACATCGGAAACTAACGAATAAATTATGCTTTCAACAAAAGAGGTTAAAAGGGGAATTGCTTTGGGGAATTATTTTACCTGAGAAATCAAAACAGCCTGTTACAGTATAAAGTGTTTGTTTCTTGCATTAGGAACCTGTCCCCTCTGGGCCGACACTGATACCGATGTTTAAATTAAACATTTGGCCAATAGTCGATGCAGATACCCAAGTTATTTTCTGTTTGTTGTTATTTATCCCCCTTCTGTGTCAGGGAAACAAAGAAATCATCTTTATAAAAAACAACTTTGAATGAGCGCTAATTCAACCAGTTAAATTTAAGAAACTACCTTTAATATAACAACAGTGAAACATCGGCTGCTGCCATCGCATATTTTGTCTAGCGTTCAATTAAGTGGGTCATATTTTGTTTTTAACAGATGTTCATTTGGAGAAAATCAGACAAAAGAAATTCAAAAACATCTCATTTCTGAACTAAGCAGGATGTTACTGTGTTTTCAGTGAAATCTGCTGCCATGGTGATGCACTCATGTTGCTGCAAGAATCACAACAAGAACTTAAGAGTGACTTGGGACTGAAAATAGATTAAAGTAGGAGTGTGTTTTTTGTTTTTTTTTTCAAAAAAGGCTATTATTCCTGTAAAAACTGGTATAAAAGCTGGGGGAAAAAGAGCTTAAAGTCTCCACGACTGTAACATCTAACACTTTTCTTTTTTCTTCATACTAAGAAGATTAACTGGTGTCCACGAACCAAACTGTCCCTCTTGTGTTCTTTGTTTTCCTTTCTTGTCCTCTTTTCCAAAATTACACCCTCTTCCACTTCCTCCACTGCCCTGCCCTCCACTCCACTCAAAACGTCCACAGACCTACACACACACGCTCGAGTACACAGATGAAAGGCTCAGCTCTAATGACAAGGTACTCTGTCCACTTAATACTTCAAAGATCGTGCTGGGGAAGCGAGAGGGGGTGCTTTGCCGTGATACCCCTCCCATATGCACCGCAATTAGCCGAGACCTGAACCAAACCGGGGCCAGCCTGAATCCACAGAACCTCCGCCTGAATCCGGCTCCGTGAATCCAGGGAACACGCTGAATGTGGACACGGAGATGCAACGAGACGCACGTGTCCATTTCCACACACCAAAAGCACACATTTAAACCTAGTTACATGTACATTTAATACAGTTATGTTTTAACTAAAAACCCTCAAAGTACATTGAGGAACTGCCTTTAACTTTTGGCTTTTTACATCTTAATAAATGAAAGGATGAAGGTATAAAAGCTGGTTTTTGTATATGCATCAACACAAGAACACAGTGAACACGGGAGGTTCCAACAGGAATATGGTGCATTCTCACCTCTAAACAAACAAATTCACCGTGTACTCACCTAAACATGACCACAGATATACACATCACTGTCCAACCATGTTAGAATCTTTGACATAATGGGAGCCGTTTACTGGGTTTTGGAGACTTTTATTCATTCCTCGGCAACAAAAGTCCACCCTAAAAACAACAACTAAACACGGAGTGCCAAAAGACAAAATCAGAGGTGAAGAAATCCCTCTGTTGTCATTCCGTAATCCACAAGTTAAGAGAGACGGGATCATGAAAAGGATGAGGAAAGTAAAATACCAGTAACTACTCAGCCTTCAAACATGAAAGAAATGATGATATGACATTTATCGATATCGACTGGTATCGATAACATTTTTATCATAACAACGTTGTTCTCTGTACGAACCAGCAAATACTAATAAGACGTGAACAGGCCAAAGCTCATGACTTCACTTGAAAAAGAAGAAAAAAACAGTTAACGATGACATTAAATCAACACCGGCTGCAGCTCTCCATTCTGTTTGGACTCACGTCAACCCCTCAACCCCCACTGAGGATTTCTAAATATACGGGAAAACAGTATATAACAGCTACACCTGCAACAACTACAACAGTGAAATGATGATTACACATGAATGCATCATCCAAAAACATCCTCTAAGTGCTGTGAGCTTATCGACTTGTTCTTTTTTCTCTCCTTCTTATACATATAGGTGACAAATTAATGGGGAAAAACCTGAATACATGAGTGGAGAAATATAATGAATGTCGACCATTCCACGCTGAATTGGGTCTACTTGTCCCCTTAGAAGGAAACGGTGACTGGAAATCAATGCAAAGCTGCTCTCAGTGATCACCTTGAAGCTGTTCTGGAGACACATGGTGGCTCAACACCTTATTAACACACTTATTTTGGTTTGTCCTTTAATTTGTCACCCATCTGCCGTTGAAAATGACCTGCAGTTTACAGGGGCAGTAATGTGATAATTAGAAATCATTATGTTTTGCCAAAATATACATTTGTGTTGAGGGGAAAAACAAAGAGAGGTTATATGGGACCGTTTGAAAGGACTGGACCAATCGGTTACAATGGTGTGTGACATCAAAACATGCTGGTCCAGATATAGTTCTATTACAGCCGCAGTAAAAACATAAATAAAAGGAAAGACAGACGCTCGGCAGCTCCTCTAATCAAACACATCTCTGGTGAGATCAGCCTCCGGGTCCGATGGCCGACAATTAAAACTCTTCGTTCACAGCCATGTTTCAGTTTTAATGGCGATTCTTGTCGTTTACAGCCCCATAAGAAGAGCCTCGCGACATCGACTGGAGGAGGATGACTCAAGGTAGCGTCACTCCGCAACGAAATGCAATTTAGACAAAAGACAATTATCATAAGAGCTTATGATTCAGAGAGTCCTGATTCATGGCTGCTTTTTAATGATGGCTCGTCTCTGTTGTGTATTCCCATGATATGAGGTCAGTGCATCAGGTTTATGGCTGTTTTGACCTGAGCTGTGGATGCTTTAGGCGGGTTCTTCATTATATCTTAAAGGGCACATATTATGCTTTCATTATTTCCTGTCCTACATACGGTGCGCTATGACGTCTGATGGT
>JAPQRN010000016.1:23392572-23423879 GCA_037367275.1 Coranthus polyacanthus | reverse complement strand
TGTTCATTTTTCAGATAATTTATTTTTTTAAGAAGTTATTAATGCTTGGCATGATTAACAACTATGACGACGAACTGAATCTGTCCCTCGAGGATGTTGCAATGTTGTTGTTGCTGGAACAGCGCATGTAAATTCAACTGTCCATTCATCCGTCTTCTTCTGCTTATCTGGATCCAGGTTGCGGGAAAGGAGAAGAAGATGGATGAATGGACAGTTGAACTTCCATTCATTGTTGGAATTGCAACATCGCGACATCCTGTAGGAAGTGACTGATGTTGAAACTGTCTGATGTGAAGAAGGAACCAAAACCTGGAGTCGAATGGATGTCCCACCGCCTCCTCTACTCCACTGCACAGACCACGGATGTAAAAAGCACCACATAAAGAAGATGGGTGCTTTTGTAATTAGTATAGTTTGGCTTCTATCTTTGCATTTTCCGTCAAAATATCAGCAATTCCAGTTGAGAAGCCTGATATTAGCCAGTGGCCGCTATCGGAGCAAAGTTCAGCTGATTCTGGTTTATAAAACATCCCGTCAGCGCTGATTGATCGGTCCACCTCTAGCTCATACCGTCTGAAAAGATGCTTCGTGAAGACAGAGACGGTGAAGTTTTTGTTGTTTCATGTACATCCTCAGTTTGATCATTATTCACAAAAAGTAAGAGCTGCTTTTTTACTTTTATTTAACCAAACTAGAGTTATCCCTATAGGATAGTTTTGCTATAGTTGAACTTCTTCCAGCGTTAACTATTCATTAGTTTGCTTAATCATAGCTATGCTTTCAAAGGCGTTTCCTCTTCACTGGGAAAGGCCCAAACATAAAGGCATGATGGAGTAGTAGGAGGGTCTATTGGCTTATTCTGTACATGCTGTATTGACGTTTGGTCTTAGTACACTAAATCTACCGCTGCTATAGATTTAATACCATTTACTTTATTGATCAAAACCTTCAGACACAACTCTGCGTCAGATGTGAGGTCATGTGACCTTCAGGTCCAGTACAGTGTCTCATAACATTCAGTGCCTTTTGTGTCGCCACCTTCTCAGCGGCGTACCTTCTCTGGTGTAGGCGGCGTAGATTCCTCTCAGTTTGGGTCGGCTGTTCTGCAGTTCTGCATCGATTTCATCCTGGTATCCGTGAATTTCATCTGTTGAAATGAGAAGAAAAGCCAGACTTCAGTCGAGTTCTGTTGGCTTGTATTTAACCGACTGTATGAGCAGCGCAGAGTCAATAATCTGCACTTCTGATGCTTTTTGTGTCCTTTTTATTGTTCTTCTGAACCTCTGCTAACCCTTTAAATTACATATTCCTCAGTTCCACAATTACAATATAATATGTGAGTACTATAACATAATATAGGTTTAATTACATGCTGTGGAAGTAAGTCATAAAAACAGAGAGCCGTTTCCACTCTTTCTGCTGCAGTATTTTATTTTGTCCTGACTCACCCAACATCCAATACTCTGATCGAATTTAAATCAAGGTCAAATGGCAGACACGTCGAAAAACAAGAGTACATGTGTGCAAGCCTTCTCTTTATAAATGTCTAACTACGCTGAAAATATTATAGAATAAAATAAAAACACTTAAGATGCCTCTGATGTGAAAGCATCCATACCTTCGACATCATCCATCTTTTTCTTCAACTCAATCTCCAGCTAGAACAGCAACACAAAGCAGAGACAATGAATGAAAGAATGAAAGCTTTTTCCGCGTCCAACAGTGACGTCTGGGTGAGAGTATTATAAGGCAAAACATTTCAGAATAAAAGACCAGGGGTCCGTGGGTGGCTGACAGCAGCTGTCTTTGCTTTCAGAAGTACATGTTATTCCAACAAGTACAGTAAGTTCAATTTGATGCCGATATGAGACACAGCTGAGGTACAACTCCGTTCTTTTGTACAGTAAAAGTAAGAATATTACATTACTCTCTTTTAAGACAGAGTGACAAATCATGAGAAGTACTAATTCAACATTTCACATCATTTACATCATTATGTTTGCTGCTTAGTTTCTCAGTAAAAAGCCTTTGAACGCGTACTTGTTGGCTTTTCTTTTTCCTCAGTCCAGCGGTGAAGCAGGGGGGATCACACTCCTGGTCCAGGTCCATCTTCATGAACTCCTCGATGGTCAGCTGGCTGGTGGGCGTGTCCTCGAACTCCGTCAGTCTGAGCAGGAAAAATGAAGGGCATCAAAAGGAAATGTCAGGATCGAATAAAATCAAATCAGACAGAAAACTGCATCACAGCGAACTGGCATGTATCCATCGTACATTTGGTACTGCAGCGAGTACTATCCAATAAAATACAGTGTGTGTGTGTGTGTGTGTGTGTGTGTGTGTGTGTGTGTGTGTGTGTGTGTGTGTGTGTGTGTGTGTGTGTGTTCATGGCGATTAAAGATGCACCAATTGTAATTTTCTTGCTCAAATCCAATTTCCGATTTCCCATGTTTTCAATAATCGCATTCATTCTTCTGCTAAAAAGACATAATTCACCACCAGCAAACGAAACTTTACTTTCCAAACTGAGCAACTTTTCTGAATCCTGACAATTCCATGAACCTCTTCTAACACCGTACAAAACGCACATGGATATACGCATTCTCGAGAGGCCGGAAAGCTCTACTCGTGAACCACCAGGCACCCTGGAACTTGTCTTTAATGAGAAATTCAAAAACACTGGCTATTAAATAACTTTTACATTTTCTCCCAACCTGCAGCAGGTTTTTTGGACAAATAAAACTAAAATGTAAATTAATTGCCAATTAAAACGTCACAATTGGATAATTCGGCTGAACATTAAAGTCCAAGCAGATAGAAATAAGCTCAAACTATTTGGTGTGTACTCTGATCTAAAACACATTGCAGACTCAGAACATTAATTTTTAACTGATGTTTACTCCTAAATTACTATTTAAGTGACACATAGCTGCATGAAATCAGACGTAGTCCACCCCTTATTTCCATTTTTAGCACAGACACATATTTCATTTTAGTTGCTTGTCAAAGATACATTTGCATATTAACAAACTGAGATACTTTTTAGTCAAATAAATGCAATATGGCCCAAAAAAAATATTTTTCTCCGTTTATGTGCTATTGGCAGATGAGCCAAAAAAAGTTCCTGATCCTGTTCCTGATGATTTATCAAACACGTTACTGCAACGTCAACGCGGTAGCAGATGAGTGATGACTCGTAGCTCACTACGACACCACCTCCCGAGAGACACGAGCTGCATCATTTCACTTGGAAAGTCACCTCTAATATCGTGTCTTCTTCTAATGCTGCAGTACTCGAGATTGTTCTCGTCTTGGTCTCGGACAAAGAGGACTCCGGATTTTATTTCCAGTCCGGTCCAGTCGACACGACAACTGTAGGGATATCACTACATTTCTGGTGCATCTTCTGATTCATTTGGTAACATTATTGCTTTGCTTTGAGAAGAAATTCTTTAAAAACATCTATTTTAGGGGTAAAAGTTTTTGCCAATTCTTGACTCGTCTTTCCAGTTTCTCATTCTGCTACTCACTGGCAACAGGAATCATCCCACCTGTCATAACACATCGATCTTTAATATTTTAAAAAGTCTGTTGCTGTAATGCTCTTGCCGTGTATCTGTCTGTTCTTGGTCGTGACTCTGTCTCGATACGCTCTGGTCTCGTTTTAGGTGGTCTTGACTACAACACTAGTTTGTAGTAACAGTGATGCTCGATGCCTCAGAGGAGCAAACTTTAAACATTCTGTAAAAACATGAACAATACCTGTAGGACTCCTTATTTCAGATACGTTTACGATAAGGAACTTTGGCAAAAACAGTTCCAACCCCACGTAAGAGACCATCCACCATTTTTTATTGTTAACATTTTCAGCATCTAGCTGTGGGATTTTTAAGAAAAGAAAAAAAAAAAACCCATCAAAACGCACCTTTTTCTGAGCGTTGTTTCGCACACTTTGACAACGTTGATGATTTCTTGGATGGTGCGGCGAAAGTCGTGCATTCGAGCTGCAACAAGGAGAGCTGGAGGGATGAAACGCACACACACAGACACACTGATGAGATTTAACAAACAGGTCAAAGCATTACACTGTGTCATCCAAAAGTATATGAAGAGGTACAAACACCCCTCACAGAACAAGATTTATTTTTGTTCTGCATTTTGAGGAGGAAAATTAATATATAAATACATACTATAATTAGGATACAACTCATATCTCCTTAAGACACAAACACAGAACAAACAAATATGCGATGAAAGACCGCAGGACAGAACCGACAGGACGGGGGCACCTCAGCCTGCAGAGCCAGCAGTCCACCCCCACACAAAACACTGTTTTAAAACCAAGTAACAACAACACTAATATTATGCAATGAAGTGCAGTGCGAGCGAGCCTTGAAGGGGAACAGTTATATAACCGTCATTAGAGTTGCCTCGCTCAAGAGTCTGTTAAAAGATAGATGTATTCTCCTCCTTCTACATTTGGACCATCTTTAGGACTGAAGTGGTGGCTTTGGCTCCACTGAGGACTTTCTCAAACATTACCTTTACCTTGAAACCACATATTTGCTGGTTTTCCTCCAAACGCAGAGCTGACTGTCATTTACTTCGAAACGGCTCCAGAAGTAACGCATGATGTAATTTAAAAAGCTTTCACAGATACATGTTTTTAAACAACGGAGATATCTGCATCACATTTTGGGGAACAAACTTTTCCTTCTTCCATTTGAGTGTATCCTTTTCAATGATTTATGATAAGCAATTAATTATTCAGGCAATGCAGCAGAGGGAGAGAGAAAGCCGAAAACTGAAACCGTGAGCGTAAACATGCACAGGGCAGAGGAGGCAGAGGAAGCAGCTGATTCGATTTCAGGACGTCTTAGCTGGTAACGCGTCAAAGCCGAGCGGATTCAGGCTGACAGCAGCAAAGACGCGACAAGGGGAGACGAGCCGGCACCGCAAAGCTCGGCAAAAATGGAGGATGGAGTGGGAAATTAAAACATGCTCAAGTGGGTTTCATTCAGTCCGCTGCCCCCTCACCCACACACCATCAACAAACCGTTAAAAAGGCCCAAAAGTACAGTGTGTGGCTGCAAAGACAAGGAGGTATTCACCACGCTGCATCTGTCGGTGGACAAAACGTAACGTGCATATGCTGGACCACACTATTGATCTACATAAGATATATTCACTTGCCTCCTACGTGGAGGTCAGAGGTCAGAGTCAGCTGCAGGCCTGGAGCCGGCACACATCCTACAACAACGGTTCTCATGCTGCCACATATAGATTTGCAATAACGAACCATCAAAACCTGGTTATACAACTGAAGACTGTTAGAAACCAAGGCAAAATGCATTTGTTTTACTTAAGTTACACACTTAATATCACTTATACACTTAAACATCAACTGCAGCTGAATCACATCAATAAAAAAAGATTAGCATCACAATAGCTCTTTCCGTTACATTTTCCTCCTTTCATAAGCCTGTCATTAAGTTCATTTTCTTTCTTCATTTTATTTCAAGGAAAAATATAAACAAACATTTCCATCAATCAGCTCGCCAGTGAATTTACACTAAAGATAGACAAGATCGTTTGTTATTTACTACATGACACTGTGTTGAATTGGCCTGGGTTCACGAAGATCAATTTTTTAATATATGCCTTTTCTTGTGGACGAGCTTTAAGTCACCTCTGCACTAAAGAAAGCCCTTACATGTTGGCACCTGGTGGTCAAGTTAAACTAAAAGGGTTCATTGTAGAGTTCACAGTATTATTTCTCTGAGAATCTCTGTCTTTCACATACAAGCAAAACAGTATTGTAACTGAAATGCAGTCTACCCGATTGATATTATATGGAAATCAAATTGGCATATTGTGAATTGTAACTGAATTGATGAGGGAAATCAGTGGTGATACCCAGCTGTGGTGTTGAATTTACAATTGTTTCTGCCGTATTTTAATGATGAAACAATGTTTAATTAATGTCTCGCTCCCTTTTTAAAAACAGAAATGGACTTTATTCGGCTTAGTAAAGAATCCCGTTTGTTGCTGCTCGTATCTTACATTTTTTGGCGACTGAGATGCTTCCTTCTGTTTACACCCCCAAAAAACATATTATATAGTTTGCTTTTGTATATTTTATGGCTTTATGAGACAGGGTCCAGGGTCTGCATCTAAACATCAAAGCTGAATCCGAGTGTGTCTCTAACTTCCAGTCATAACTATCCCACTTTCACACCAAAAGAAAAACACAATTTGCTGTGATGTCCAAAAACGCATTTTAGTAAATTTAAGAAAAATGAGCAATTTTGCCAAAATCTGTCTTGTTTACATCTTGTATTTTTACACTGATATTCATTACCGTGCACTGTCCCTTTAAATAAACAAACCAGAGACACTGCAGTTTAGGATTTGCCTCAAACGGAGACAGTTTAACATGAGAGCTGCATCCAACAGTGTCTGTAACCTCCAGTGATAACTATCTGACTTTCACACCAAGACAAAAGCAGTTTGGAGTGATGTAAAAAAAAATCTGGAATCACTTTAGACGTTCATTTACAAGGTCAGACTTTTTCTGGGACTTAACATTTTCATGCAAATTAGCAATTTTGTTAAAATCCCATATGTTTACATCTTAAATTTGTCCAACAATGCGCATTAGCGCAGAGTTCCCTTGTTACATAAACCAGTAAAGTCAAGAGCAAGTCAAAAGTTGCCAGAGAAACTGCTTTTATGTACACAAAGATGAAGGCAAGAAAGCCTCCTACAGCAGGTGTATTTTCGTAGTGATTTCAAACATTGCCCTCTAGATGTTTATATTAACGAATACTAACCTTTTCATCATCTCTTTTCATCACATTCTTAAAGCGAGAGCTGCCAAGTAAAAGATGGCACTAACCTTGCACGGTGTACAAACCACTGCTATTTTCATGCCTGGCAGAAATGTACGAGCTTGTTACACTGTGAGTTTGGACTAAAAAGACTGTGTTATAGGTACTGACGGTCACTGAGCAGCTGAGGTTAAAGTATCCTGATTAAGGGCACCTTGACGTTAGCTGCCAACAGAGCAGACAGCGTTAATCACTTTCTTCCGCAGAATTTTTCTCAGAAAGCAGGAGTCGTCTGGTGCCAACGTAATCAGCTAAAAGACAAAAAAATCCATCACGGCGCAGACACACGTTCGGGGTTGAACGCTGCTGCGTCTCTTCCTTACCTGCTCCACAGAGTCCTGAAGGCCTTCGACCCGTGTGCATCCAGTCCCTCTTCATCCTCTGCACCAGCCGCATCGCCGTCATGGACACGTCGTGGTTCTTCTCCCCGAATTCAAGCATCTGGGCGAAGCGGGGGATATACAGGCACGGGTCTGATGACGGAGAAGCAAAACAGTTCGCTATCATCAGACATATTTCAATTGAGTCAGAGGTACATTCCAACTCTGATTATACAGTATTATAGTCTGCAGGACGATTCAAAAATGTTAACATTATTAAAACTTGGTAAAAAGTACCAAGTGCAGCTGTTCTTGATAGAAATGAGGATCCAAGGGATACAGATGGTTGACAAGTTAAAGGAAAAACCTGATGGGAGCAGAGTTACAGTTTTGAAATGTTCATTAGTTTCCATTTTTATGTTGTGGAATTGACCAGTTTTAGCTTTTATTTACTGTAGTTTAAGTGTTAGCTTGAGTTTTTAGGTACATAATTATGAGGAAAGTCTTGATTTATAGAAGCTGAAAAAGGCAGGATGACTCAAATGTGGTTTACAAAACCATTGTTTATTAAAAGGTCCCATATTATGCGTTTCATATCCATTTTATTCTTGTATATTATTAACACTGGGGTGCCAAAGAGCCCTGAAGCTGCAGTGGATCAATACCTTTATTTATTTTGTCAGCCATTTGTAGACGTTAGTAAACTTTTTAATGGTTTATGTGAACTGTGAGAGCAAATTTACTTAAAAGAAAAGCTAAATCAAAGTGAATTTCCACACAGATCTGGCTCCACATTCAGATTTAAATGAGACAGAGCCTGCTGGTGGTAAGCCTGATTAAGGATGTAATGCTCATTGTAAAAGAGAAGCAAACAGAGCCAAGTCAAGTATTGAACACATTCAAATGTCAGTCCGCTGCTGGCGTTACAGGCGATAAACAAATTCAGAAGGATTCATCCTCTGAGTGGTAAAATCTGTCAATCTGTCCAATAATTCTCAAGGTTTCTCAGACTTACAGCAGTGAACCACGTCATGCCCAAAACATCTCAACATTATCTGTTTGCAGATTTATGATTCATAGTAGAGGATTAAAAGTGTTGGACCCGACTGAAATGCCTGAAAAAAAAGCACGTTTCAGTTCATTAAGACGACAAATCCCAGAAAGCAGTGGAATGTTTGCAGTTGAGTTGTAAACATACAATCATACTGCAAACAAGAGGAATAGTTTTCAGATTAGTAGCACCATCCAGGTACAAGAAAATCATTTCCTTTTGCTGCTGAAAGGAGGAAAAGGAGGCAACACTGGAATCCTTAACAAAAAAAACAAAACAAAAGAGCTCAAATAAAAGCTTGAGAGATGGTAGGAGTTATGGTTATTATTTATTGGTCGTGATTAAGATAAAAACTTCCAAGATAGAGAAAAAAACAACAGGATATTTAGAATACTCTTCAGATTAAAGTGGTAAATTTATGAGGAAAGAACTTGGACATTCTCTGAGAGAAAGTCATAAATTTGTGGGGGAAAAAACCCAGAAGCCAGCAGGGGTAGTATAGGAGGAGTGACAGAGTCCTTGTAGGGATGCAAATGCAATTTCTTGTAATGGGTTGCACATAGGATTGGCACCCAGGAGGCCGGGCTTTGGGTCCTGGAGGAAATATACCCCCCCTCCCCTCGCACCGTGAGGGTATTGCATCCAGGTCTGGCTGTCTGTGCCTGTAGCTCAAAATCTACAGCACATTTTACACAAGGTAGGTCTCTAATATATCTTGGGTCTCCGCTGAGATCCTGATTTGGGAAATAGGGCACTTTTTTTTGACGTTTTTGTCATTTTTCTCAGAAATGGGAAAAAAAAAAAAAAAAACCCAAATACATAACTTAAAATAAATAAAATCGCACACATGCTGCATGATAATACCTATCCACATGAACATTTCTTTGCTGATCCTGAATGAGCCATAACTGGGAGCATATTTTAATTTAATTCCTAAATCCGCCATATTTGACGGGTGTTCACACTCAGTCTGATAACTGACACTGAAAACACATCCACTCCACCACAAGTAACTGTGAAAAGACTGACGATCGAAACATGAATCCAAATCAACGAGAAATCGATTTATAACATACGTTTCTTTTATTGAATTCACTGGTGGATGTGATCTGGGGAGGCGAGGCTCTGTTTTGGTCAGTTTTCCGTCGCGGTTTGGTTAGGTTTTAGGAACAGATCATGGTATCAGAGGTGCAACAGTAAAGAACACACAAAATTAAACAAAAGAATCTTTTTTTTTTTTTGCCATGAGCGAGCGGCCTTAGTGTCCATGTGACTTTTCTTGACTTCTGTTTAGAATCACCAGTTCACCAAAAGCAAAAATGTAATCAAAGTCAACTTTTCCACTCTGGTGCAGACTGTAGAAAACTGTTGTTCTTCGACCCACGTCCTGTTCCAAATTCATACCAATTTAAGTCTACTGGTTCCAGCGAGCGGCCCAGTATAACCGGTCTCCTGCTGCTGGCTGCTAATTAGCTCCACTGGAGAACTTGAGGATTAACATTTTGCTCAAGTGCTCCTCCACGCAGCCTGTTTCTCATTCAGATCCTCTGTCCAGATTTTCTCAGCTGGTGAAAGGGTTTGAACGGGCAGCCGTCCAATCACAAGCTCACTCCTCAGAGCCTGTGCTGCTCAAATGTCTCTGAGAAACGTACACTGCGTGGAACATCATAAACTTTATAGAAAATACTTTGGATGCTGCCGAGAAGAAAACATCGGAACCACCTGCTTTTGCCATGAAACGGCGTGGCAGCTGGCCAGTTCGCCGTGAGTCTGTTTTAGTTCGAAATGCACCTCACCGTGCTAAGAAGTCTGATTTAATGCTGAAATTAGGAGTCTTGTTTCCACCGAACAAAAAAAAAGTTTCATGCCCCGACTACGACAGAGGAGTCAAGTATCTTAGAAGTCAGTTTTTAAAGAGCAGTCCAGTGGAAAGCTGGTAGAGCCAGCTGGTAATAAGATCCAGGCAGATCCCTTCCCCCTCTGCACCATGTAATGATACGTCTGCAGAGCTGGCCATCACCGCTCCAAGTTTTACTGGAGTGTCTGTAAACGCTGGCCCAGGCAAGGTCTCCACTGACAAAAAAAAAAAAAAAAAAAAAGCCTGTTTAAAGGGAACAAATCCCCCTCAAATCCTCCTTCACTGTCCAATCTAATCAATCTGCAGAGCCCAAACAACCCAGGAGTCACTCACGTTTTTCTTTGTACCTAGTTTCCTTCAACCTGCCTCGCCTTCTTTTACCTCTGCGCCACACATTCCCCCCCGAAATTACCTCGACCACCCCAGGAGAAGGGCCGTGAACTCGCTCCTTTCAATCAAATGTGGGACAGGGCTGTATGAATAGCATTAGAGTTTGTGGGGAAGCTTCGCCCTTCCCTCAAAAACCCAAAAAGCTGCAATGGATTCTGGTCTATTTTCTGCGACCGTGGGTGAAGAAATTGGTCCCAGAGTTTTCTTTGTGCTGATGGAATTCTCTCTGTGTGATTGCTGAACGTCTGCACAAAATGGGAGCTACAGAAAGCTCATCCAAACCTGAGCGACCGATGATGACGTATTAAACTGTCAAGTCACAATAAGAAAATAATAGGAGGCGATGTCATGTTTTTTTTTGGTTAATTATCTACAGAAATAAAAGTTTCTCATCCGAGGCTTTTAAGCACAACGTGAACACCCGAGTGAGAAATTTGACAGTTTAATAAAAGCATGCAGACTCATTTTTGCTGGTATTTGTACATGTTTTTTTGTATATTTGTCTTGTCAGTTTGCCTTGCAGAGATTACAGAATCTATTTCTAAAGCCACTTTAAACTTTAAGACAGAGACGTGCAAAGAACAAGGTATTCAATGAATATTAAGTGAGGATGCCAGTTCGTCTTATGCTGACAAACTTCCCATTAAAGACTAATTTAATGTGACTTATTAAACCATAATAAATCAGCCTGTATTCTTATACGTACACTCAGATTATATGGTTTAATGCATCAGCCATAGAGTAAATCCTCCAAGGTTATTATGTTAATTGTTTTTTGTTCAAACTGTTTTTAAAAAAGGTGTTGTTTTCATTTGTCCCATGATATGACTAAAAATATAAAAACACACCTAAAAACTATTTAAAGCCTCCAAAATTCCCATAAAGTTAAAGAAATCCTCGTCTAAAACTTTAGGGATTTATCTGAATGACACGTTTTAGGTAAATACACATCACAGCCCACTTTATTTAATATGGGAACCGACAGAAAATAAAGTTAAATATGTATTTGCTGCTAGAGGGCGGTTGCCACCTTGTTATTTAGTCGCAAATATGATTTAGCCATATTTCTGCGTAGTTATTTTGAGTTATGACATAAAACCACAGCACACACTGATGTCAATAACTTCAACCTTGTGAAGATGAAATATTTAAGCAACGCATTATGGAAAAGTCTTTGGTGCAACTCCCTCTGGAGTCTGCACGCTGTTTGAATCTGAACTTCCAAGGTGTTTGTTGACAGGAAAATAAAAGATAATGAAAAAGGAATTTCGAGTTCGAGTGGTTTTACCTAAGCACTGTGCTTAAATACACATCGGAGGTGCTTGTAGAGCGCTTTATTCAGCTCTACTCCACTACATCTCCACAACATTTCATACTTTTACTGGTTATGCAGAACTTTTACTTGTAGTGGAGTATTTTCACAGAGCGGTATTAGTAGTTTTACGTCTGAATACTTCTTCTATCACTGTCAGTCACGGTTTTAACTCTTTGAAGACATCTATTAATTCATCTTTTCAAACCCATTTTAAACCTTTATGACAGATATGCATTCGTTTTCAATGACAAGGTGACGTATATGAAGTGAGGATGACAATTCACCTCAATGACAGAAATGTTTACACGGGGATGAAAGGGCCGATATCAACCTTGACCCTACGTCAAACTTTCTGAAAAAACACGTTATGCACGTCTGACATTAACCATCTTTGACTTTAGTAGAAACCGGACAACTGTTGAACTGGATTGTCCAACTGGGATAATAAATAGATGAACAGATAAATCTGGGTCATACAGCATCCAACGCAAAGTAATTAATCAATAAATGTGGAAAATAATATCAAACTGATTTTTTTTCCCCCCACTTTTGAGCCATTATATTCCCTCAAAGGCAGTTATTCCAATTAAAAATATTATCCATCAATGTCCGGCGTGTAATTACATATAGGGATGTGGTTCTATTAAAATTGTGTTTAGCATTATTACAAAGTTAACTGTCTTCATTGGTTGCCATATATTTATTTTTTTGTTAGCCATAGTAACTACAGAGTGACAAACTTTGAGTTGAGTTCTCTGGTTTTACGTTTAATGGTTGACACTTATCACTGCTGAACCGGGGAGATATTTCATTGTCAGATGTATTAGTACTGTGCGTTATTTATTTGTACGTCTTTGGACCACCGGGTCTAATCAGCGGGACGTGGGAGGAACCGTTCGCCCGGTGACGCACTCTGCGGAGCCGCTGAGGGAGGCGCTTCGCCCCCCCTTACGTCACTGCGGCGTCGGTCTCCGATTGGTCCTCGGCGAGCGCTGGGCGTCCGAGGAGATCACGACGAGAAAAAAAAAAAAAGAGCAGAAAAAAAATAGAGCAGACCCTTAAAACTCCCGACAAATGACTATTTACCTCGGAAGAGCACGGCCGCGAAGAAACGCTGTAGCTGGCTTGGTCTCCGTCGACAGCCGGCTCGGAGAACAGGGGAAAATATCTGAGGATTAACGCGGTCAGAGGCGGGGCGGGAAAGCACCAGCTGCGACTATCCGGATTACCCACTCGCTGAAAAAGGGAAGACAAGCGACGCTTCGCGGACGGTTCCCGGTCCGGAGAGGATGAGGTGACCGAGAGGAAACGGAGGAAAAGAAGTGTCGGTGGTCTAAGTTGGAAGCGAAGGAGGAAACGGACTCATATCACTGGATTTATATTCAAACGTTGCCGAGTAAACTTCGCTGTCGGTGCCGTTTTAAAGCGGCGCTGTAGGAGCCGAATTTCCCGCAAACGAGGCTGATTTCTCCGCTGACTAACCGCCGTCAGTTCGTCCGTTAAGACCCCGCGACTCGCCGGATATTAACACGAAGATATCGGTTGCTTGTGCCGATGCCAACGGCAGACTGCAGGTTGCTCCATCATGGCCGGATCATGAGGTGTTTGACTTATCTCCTCTTACTCCCAGAAACGCTGAAAAAGTCCAAGAAGGTCGGCAAGCTCCCGGGCAGGCTGCCGGTATGTTATGAGATCCTGACTCTGTCCCTGACCAGCAAGAAGAAGCAGCAGCAGCAGCAGCAGCAGAAGAAGATGGCTGCGGAGTTGTACCCCGCCGCCAATGCCAACACCGCCAACCTGGCCAACGGCACTACGGTAGCGGACACCGAGAAGACTAAAGAGGTTCAGGTGAGCCAGGCCAGCAGCAGCAGCAGCACGGCGACCACCCCGACCACCCAGCAGAACATCAACAACAACAACGTAGACCCACCCAGCTGGCAGTGCAGCCACCCCACGCTGAGGGAGAGGTAACCAACATACCCACTACCTTTCACAAAAAAAAACAAAAAAGAAGACATAAACATGACCAGAAAGTGCGTTGAGGTTATTATGGAGCAATGACAACACATCACATCTACTACAAGTTACTGGAAATAGGGAATAAAGTGCGACAAGCACCGTTTATTTGCTTATCCCGTTAAAAAAAATATATATTTCTATGAGAGAGACACGGATAAGATAATGGAGCAGAAAACCATCCTCCATCTTTTTATGTTTACTATGAAAATAAAGTGCGGTAAGCTCATTACGCGTCCTGTCAAAAAACAACATAATTCATATTAGAGACGGACGAAGTGTATGACTCGCCTTTTTTATGTTTATTGTGAGCTTATATAAAGAAAGATCTACTTTACATAATAAAAAAAAATTATTTCCCACAAGGGTACGGGTGGTGGTGAGAAAACGACCAGATTATGTTGATTTTTTTGTGTATTTTAAAGGGTTGTTTAGCTTTACCCACTGCTCTAATGCATTTACTTTTCACATACCAGTATTAATTTCGTGCTGAATGTCTCTATCCTGCACAAACCTATGAAAATAACCAGTGTCTCCAGGCAAAAAGAGTGTGGGAGGACTGGATGTTATACAATACTTGAGGCTTATTCCTGAATCCTGCTCTGCTTTTAGGAATGCCTTGATGTTTAACAATGAGCTGATGGCTGATGTCCACTTCATTGTTGGCCCCATGGGGGGGTCGCAGAGGGTCCCGGCACACAAGGTAAAATCTTAAACCTAATGTAAAGAAGGCATGCAACGGATGATTTTAATTGCCAATAAATTTGTTAATAGTTTGGTCTGTGAAATGTTGGAAAATGGTGAAAAATGTCGATCGGTGTTTCCTCAGATATCGGTTAACTGTCATGAAAGGAGTAAATAAAACCGAAAATACTCAGTTAAGAAGCTGGAATCTGAGAATTTTGACTTTTTTTCCCCCCTCCTTTAAAGATAACTCAGAATGGTTAAGTCAATTATCAGAATACTTGGTGATAAAGTTAATAGACGACAACTGATCAGTGAACGGTTGCAGCTCTAATGCAAAGACTGTTTTTGGATTTATTTTGAGAAAATAGTGAAGGTAAAACTGAGCAGCAGCGCACTGAAAGCACACACTCCTGCTCCTTTATTAAACTTAGCAAAGATTGATTCTGTTTGCATGTGTCTGACGCATCTGTGTGCTCCTCCCTCCCTCCCAGTATGTGCTGGCCGTGGGAAGCTCGGTCTTCTGTGCCATGTTTTACGGCGATCTGGCGGAGGAGGAGTCTGAGATCCATATCCCAGATGTGGAACCTGCTGCTTTTCTAATTCTGCTGAAGTAAGCCACTTGCCCGTCCCTCACACAGCCAACCAGAGAGAGAGAGATGACAAGCGCAGTCAGTGTCACTTCAAAGCATATTATTACTCATCCAAAGCTAAGCAGAGCCGAATGCCAAAACGCTGGAAGCGCCTCAGAGCAGCGGCAGCACTACAGTGCTCTGTAATTGCTGGTTTTCTCAGAGCTCTTTGTTCAACTAGAAACATTTTCCCCCCTTTCCTCTTCTACAGCCCAACAATTTTCTAACAGGGGAATATGCAGACCAGTAGCTATGAATAACCTGCCTTTGTTTCTCATTCAGTAGCCTTGGCAAAGCCTGGAGCATAACTGTTGTGGTTAGACCTTTAAGTAAATGGTGGGACGCGTTAAGTCATCATGGGGGATGACTTCTTTTCCATTTTAGTTTTTTGTGCACACTCTTGATGAAGTGGAAACACACCAGCCAAGTGCTTTTAAGAGTTTGTGTGAGTCCTTAAGAAGTCTAGCATCCAGTAATCTGAATCTATCGTATCTAAAATTGGGGATTACAAAGTTAACATAACATTTCCAAAAGTTGCATTAACTTCAGTTTTGCTTTTAAATGTGTTTTGGGAGAAAACTATATCGATCACACTGGAACAAAACTACAATGTCAACCCAACATAGAACCAATAAGCACTAATGCTTACTATGTTGCCTGGTCAGAAATTGGGTTCAAGTTTTGTCTCCTGTCATCAAAAAATTGCCCCTTCTAGAAGTACTAAGTCAAGATTGTTTCTGTTAAGTTCAACGAGATCTGACTAGAGAACAGAAATAGGTCTTAACTTGACTTGCATTTATAATAGTATTAAAAAGGTCTCAAAAAGCCTTAAATTTAACTTGTTGAAACCTTCAGAAACCCTGGTTTACGTGTTAAAAATGCTTAAGTGTTGATACTTGAATTAAAGAGACTCTCGTGTCCCTCAGGTACATGTACAGTGACGAGATCGACCTGGAGGCAGACACGGTGCTGGCCACCCTGTATGCTGCCAAGAAGTACATAGTCCCTGCACTGGCCAAGGCCTGCGTCACCTTCCTGGAAACGAGCCTGGAGGCTAAAAACGCCTGCGTGCTGCTTTCGCAGAGCCGCCTGTTTGAGGAGCCCGAGCTAACGCAGCGCTGCTGGGAGGTGATCGACGCTCAGGCTGAGCTCGCGCTGGGCTCCGAGGGCTTCTGCGAGATTGACCTGCAGACACTGGAGATCATCCTGCGGCGGGAGACCCTCAACACCAAGGAGGTGATGGTGTTTGAGGCGGTTATGAACTGGGCCACAGCAGAGTGCAAGAGACAGGGTTTGGGGCCCACCATCCGCAACAGAAGAGAAGTCCTGGGGAAGGCACTGTTTCTGGTGCGTATCCCCACCATGAGCCTGGAGGAGTTTGCCAATGGGGCGGCACAGTCTGATATCCTGACACTGGAGGAGACACACAATGTGTTCTTGTGGTACACGGCGGCTAAAAAGCCCAAACTGGACTTCCCTTTGACTGCACGGAAGGGCCTGGCGCCTCAGAGGTGCCACCGTTTCCAATCGTCGGCCTACCGTAGCAACCAGTGGCGTTACCGTGGCCGGTGCGACAGCATTCAGTTCGCAGTGGACAAGAGGATCTTTATCGCTGGTCTGGGACTGTACGGGTCAAGCGGAGGCAAGGCCGAGTACAGTGTCAAAATCGAACTCAAGAGACAGGGAGTGATCCTGGCACAGAACCTCACAAAGTTTGTGTCGGACGGCTCTAGCAGTACGTTTCCGGTGTGGTTCGAGCATCCTGTTCAGGTGGAGCAAGACGCCTTCTACACAGTCAGCGCCGTGCTGGACGGGAACGAACTGAGCTATTTTGGCCAGGAGGGCATGACGGAGGTGCAGTGTGGGAAGGTGACATTTCAGTTCCAGTGCTCCTCCGACAGCACCAACGGGACCGGAGTACAGGGAGGACAGATCCCCGAGCTGGTGTTTTACGCATAAGCTGCTCCGGACTGCTGATGGAAAATGAGGCTCATCCTTGCCTCCCAGCCTTCAAAGTAATGTAGCATTGAAGACACTTGAGTAATGTCCCACTAAATGGCCTGGTTAGTTCTCTGAGAGACTATTTTCAAAGCGAAGGAAGCGTCGTTTTATCTTATTTAATTTAATGTTCATTTTTAATTTAAACTTTAATGTTATTTGCTCTGACGCCTGTGTTTAAAAGGCTGCGGCTGCTGTAGAAACAACATTAATACAGTGATTTGTGGTTATGTAATCAAGCTGAGCTCCACAACTGGAACAAGTAGGAACTGCTTTAAATTGTGTAATTGCAAGTCTATAAACAATGTTGTTGCTATAGTCTAAGCAGCTATATTACATCAGGAGCGGACTTTATGTAGTGTTATGATTCTAAATGCAAAAAAGTAGAGATCTTGTTGTTTTGCACTTGAGAGGACGGCCTCAGAAACGATGTGTCTTTTGTAAAATACAATTTATCTGTTAACAGCTTGATGCTGTTAGAATTCAGATGGTTCTGTACAAGAATGCTTATACACCTGATAAAAAACATAAAGGTTATAATGTGATCGAAGCTACACATGTCAAGTCACATCATTATGGTGCTTTGGGTGAGGGGCTGGGGATTTGAGGGGCAGTAGCGCCCTCTGTTTACACCAGAGTGAACTGCAGTGCAGTTTTGGGAAAGCCTGAGGTTTTTACAGCCACGGATGGATTAATGATCAGGTTTACACAGGTCCAGGGGCCACGAAACAAGGGCTTTTTAAAAACTATCAGAAGCATTTCTTGTTAGAAATTCAGAGTTTAGTAGGGATTCCCTCATATTTTTCCAT
Source organism: Coranthus polyacanthus (assembly GCA_037367275.1). Lineage (NCBI taxonomy): Eukaryota > Metazoa > Chordata > Actinopteri > Kurtiformes > Apogonidae > Coranthus > Coranthus polyacanthus. Next base: position 23,405,919 of record JAPQRN010000016.1, on the reverse strand, counting down.
TCTGATCCATTAATTTACAGTACCTGACACAAAGTAAGATTTGACACAATGGATAAAACAACAAGGTTTTAAAATCAAATACATTACTACAGATTAAACCAGTGGTTTCCAACCTTTTTGTTGTCCAGCGTCTTACAAAAAGCAGTGTGACAATGAGTTGTTGTCAGCTTCACCAAAGAGTGATTTTTCCCTCTAAACTTCTCGCATGGTTTAATTTCAATAAATGCTCAAATCATCCAATATGTCAGCAAAAGTCAAAGATTAGTGAAATGGTCCAAAAACTGAAACCAGACAGTACTAGTGGCTAAAAGTCAGCGTATCTGGGCGTCTCCTGCTTTGAGGGGCCCCTGACCACAAGCTTTTCAAGGTTCAACTCTCAAAGGGCTTCGCCAAAAGTAGGGATGCCCTGATTATATTCTCAGTTCTGATCCTTTGATTTGCATTATGGGAAATGTAGGATGCTTGATTTTCTAACTTGGCCCATAGGTGAGACTAAAAGTCAGCACATACGGATCTCTGCTGCTTAATCTGTCTCTTTAAGGCCCCACACTTTATGGGAGTACAATACTAAGCCTCTGGAGCTTTTATAAAAATGCATCTTCTACCCCTAATCCTAACAACTGAGTCACCACTTTCACATATTTCAACAAATTCTTCAGGATTTTCAGCCCCTGAAAAGCATACAATCGAATAATCAGAAAGTTCAGCGTCTTTTAAATGTGTTTTGGGAAAACAACTGTGTAGATCACACTGTAGCAAAACTACAAAATGAAACCAACATGGAACCAAGAAAGAGGAATGCTTAAGCTGTGCAGCTCAGAGCACAACACATCACGCTAGTGTGTGTTGATGTGGCGTATGGACTAACTAAATGTTGAAAATAACAAATCTGAAGCCTGATGCACACTGTGCAAGAAGGCACTCAAATTAGGCCCAACTCACAGGAAGTACTCTGTTGGAATAATGCTGCCATTGGCTGATTTCAGTCTGCATTCTCCTCCCTTCAAATATCTGCATGTTACTGTTGTCAAAGTCCCCCTGATTATGTGAATCAACAACAAGCCGCAACTACAAACTGAAAATGTCAAGTTTTGATCATTTGGATGGTGCAATAAGGCAGGCCTGCTTGGTTCTTTGAGTTGTTTTCTTGTGCAAGGATTTTGACATTTTAATCCCAGGACTCGCCTCCTAATGTGCAAATGTTCCACCAAAACAAGTTTCCCAACCACGGCGCTCTTTGCACAGGCACCATCGCTGCATCTTTGGTGTACGCCGTCCAGGATGACTGTGATTTGTTTAAAGAAATACAAACAAACCGCCGACTTTTTCCCCTCATACCAGAATGATAATCGTTGAGCCACATCTTTCTCCAGTGCTGGTACAGCGCTAATGAAGTGTGGAAATGGGCAAGACCACCCAAAGTACATGAGAAAGCATTACAGTGACGTGGGAAATCAGAAAACCATAGTTCAGTCAAAAAAAAAGCAAACAAATGGCATCCATCATCCAATATTGCTCTGTTTTCAGAGTGGGAGCGTCGCCAAAGTCTGGCCGTTGTACATTTTTGCCAGTATGGATGTGAAATAGACTTTCAATTGCCTTCATAAAAAGGTCTCGAAAAGTTAAACTGATTCCAGGAGAAACATATGTGAGAGTGTGTTACCTATAGCCGGGGCGTTGATGCACAGTTCTCTGGCCAGGACAAGGAAGGTTTTCCCCAGGACATAGACATTCACCTGTGGACAAAACCAAAGCTTTAAAAACCAGTGACATGCAGAAAAGATAAAAAAACAAAAATACAACACAGGAGAGATAAAAACCTGTATCTGTGAGAGTGAACCTCATGCTGCTTGTTAAGTCTAATTTTTTAACTGGATTTACGTGTTTGCGTGATCACAAACGTCCAAACGACTCCAAGAGACATTAAACCCATTTAAACCACTTACAGAATTACAGTGCGGCTCGAGCAGCAGTCTGAAATTAAGACCTCACAAGAAGCAAACACAAAGGAAATGGATGGGGATTATGGGTGTGTCTGACAAACGAAGGGACTGTTCGGATATGAAATAAGGCTGTTGCATCACCATCAGGTTAAGTGTCCTGGTTACATAATCGACCTGAAGGTTGCACTTCAATATGTGTGATTAAAAGCTCAGCTCTGGTGCCATTTGAAGGGATTTTTTTCCAGCTTTGTCTATTAGTTTCTAATCAAAACATCTGCCACTCAGTCTCCGCCTTCAGGCTCTACCTGCAGTTTTCTCTTCAGACTGATTTTCTTTATCTAAATTACAAGAGCGCTACACAAGTGTTTGGACACAAGTGGCCGTCTGCGCTGGCATTTACTTCACAAAAACATGACATTTTTGCTCCGCTGTCAGTTATTTTTGGTCACTTTGCCTCCTCGAGGTGATGTGACAGATTTATCTGCACACTGCTATTTTACCGTCAACAGGACTGACCTTTCGCTGAAATCTGCAGCGGCAATTGTTTCTTCAAAGTATCAACACAAAACAGAGATGTCTGCAGAGTGAAGGAGGGTTGTTTTGAATTTTTGAAGGGAAGACGTTGAGGGCTTCAAAAGTGAGCAACGGAAACTGAAAAACACGACTGGTTTATTACTAGGGCAGGGCTCTGTAGGAAACCCATGGAGCACCTGTCTTGGGTAGCATGTTTAATAAAAGGATTTCTAACGTCATCAGAGTGCCTTGGATTCTTCTGAAGCCAACCAACGTGATGCACTTTAATTCTAAGTAAGCTGAACCATTCTTCCACTTTAATTAGACCAAACCCTTCGCTTGAACTGTTCACTTTTACATTACTTCTTCAGTATTCCTGACACAATGCGGCACTGCATTTTATCTTTTTTTTTCAAAATTTTAGTGGATACATATGGAGAAAAGAAAAGACGGTATGAAAAATAGTCTTTCCACTGTCCTAAAATCGACAGTTTTCTAAAATAGAGAATTCAAAAATTCTGAAAATAAACTGACTTCAGAAGGTGAGCCCAATATAGCCAGCTTACAATTAGATTTAACAAAGAAAAGCATCAAATCTTCACATTTGAGCAGCTGTGATTGGCATCATATTGCTTGAAAAATGACACCCAATATGAAAACAGCTGCAGATTAGCTTTTCTTCTGTTGACTAATTGTTGCAGCTCCACTATGTGGGATGTTATTTGAACGACGACATTGCTGCGTTTAAACAGGGCACGGTTTGAGAGGCTTGACTGGCTTAGCTCAGTTAAAAATGGGGTTTAGGTGGGAAAACATCTTACAGAAACGGTACGTAATCGTTCATAAAACACTGACACGAATGATAAAATATTTCACGTGATGCTCAGCCTTAAGCTAGATAACTGGATGAAAGCTTTCCGTTTAAACCGGATTCAGTGACTTTCTGAAGGTTGAGCAGCAAACTGCAAACCTGAGTGGGTGAGTGTGTCATTGGGGTTATCAAACCGGCACCTCCCCTCACAGATGTTTCATTGTCTTTTACCCACAGCACCTCCAGAAGGCTCGGCCGTAAAACTGTGGCCTCCCCCGCTCTATCTGAAAGGATCTGACGGTGAATAACAAAGAAACGGGGCGGCGTGTCTGTCATCTTCAGCCGAGTTACACCGCAGATTAGGTTCTGGTGGCTCTCGGGCGCAAGGCAGTGAAAGCGGTGGGATCAGGTCGTGAACTCGGGTCAGATCTGCCTCATTCCTTAAGATCCTCTGCAGGTGGGTGGGGGTTTTGAGCAGGCAGACAGACTTTCACTCTCTGCCCCCTCCGGAGCCAGGCAGGGACCCAGATGCTCCTCTGCTATTCTGGGAAGTGGATTCCAGCAAGGAATTTGTACACAAGAGCACACACGAAGAGCAGAAGACGCACGGATCGCGTCTTAACAGCTCCAAAAAAGTCATCTTGTTGCTCATTACTTGTGACTGCAGCATTTTAAAATTGTCTAAATCGCATAAATAGTCATATTTATCGAGTAATGTGAAATGGCTCAGTCATTATGAGGAGGATGCGGAGAGTCATCACCCCAATCTGCAGATTTAGCGTCTTTCGGCACAGGTTTAGTTTTCTGGCCGACAGCTTTAGGCGTCTTTCACTGCGACGCGGACTCTCGTTCATGTGAATGGGGGCTCTTCAAGGAACACAGAATGCTGGAGCAAAAAAAAAAAAAAGCAATAATTGTAAGGGAAAGACGTTCAATCTGGTTCAACTTTTGTCACAATGCAGTACGTCGGCTTGTTGGCCAGTCAAACGTGCAAACACGCGCTTAGTTTACAACAAGAACGCTGTGTTCCTAGTATTTGCCTCCCAATTGCTGTGGTAAAAGAAAATAATTCAAGCAGCAGGAGTCAGAAACCAGGGGGAAAACATGGGAGAATTCAAAAATACACACCTTCCTTCTGCAACTCTCTCCTCTCTCTCCAAATCAAAACCCTAAATTTAAAGACTGATGATTTTGACATTGTTTCTTGACGCTATGAGACTAAAACTTTCCGTCACAAATTAGATTTTCTACAGCCCTAAAACAGAGCCAGGAGTAGATGCAGAAGTCTGGTTTACTCTCAGACCATTTGAATTACAATATGCTGAAAGGTAATTATGGAACTTGATGCCAGAAAAGACATCATGCATTGAAGAAGAGGTTTAACACTGCATCAGAGCATAATGCATTGTATTTCATGCCTCATCTGTAGAGACACGTCGCCACCAGCAAAGCAAATTCTCTCACATTTGAGGGTTTCAGTCTCAACATTCATTTATTCACTTCATGTCTCAGTTCTTATCAGCGTCGCTTTACAGGAAAAAGCTCTAAAAGTAAGACGATATGAACCACTACTTAGATGCATTTCTGTTTTTGTAAGTGCAAATTGAAAATGCAAATAAAAACAGAGATGCACCTAGTGTTGCCAGATGTACGATAATGATTCCACTTGTATGATAATTCCGCCACCTGTACGATCGAGAATGACAAAAATTCAAGCCATCTTATTTTAACCAATTCCCCGACACTCTCGGGATCGTAAAATACGGATCCGTGTCTGTGTTAATGGTTCTCTTTTCACGTGACACCTTTCCAGCCTGTCATGCTTCTTGTGTTGAATTTAACTCAATGACACGGCTGTCTTTTACATAACCATTAATCGAATCCTCTCAAGTCAGAAATTTGAGGTCATGATTTAGTGCGCAATCATTTTCCTCAAATTACGATACTTTTACGCTGCTGGTATATCCTACTATAAATCTATCGCTACAATACAGGTTTATATATAATATTACCAACGTTTATCCACTGTCTTTATACATTTATGCGGCAGTGCAGAGTTCTGTTCGTCGTGCATAACCAGCAGAATGTGAAGCTTTTCTTCACAACATGACATTTGAATCAGTGTGACTAACAGTGAGTCTTTACAGTAGAATTAATCGCTTTGAACTGTGGCAGTGGAGGAGCTTGTAGATGAAAGGGAAAACCGAGGAGAACCCGAGCCTCCTTCCACTGCGGCGCTAAGTGAAACGTTCCGGGTCGAAGGTCAACCCTAAACGCTCCACGATCAAAAACGTGACGCTGTAACTCGACACTTCGCGGTCGGGTCTCGACAGGTGGAGGCCGCAAGAGGGATTACTTTTAATTAGAGGATTCCTGATGGGACTCGGATGGCTGGTGTTTGGGAGGCACAAACCAGAACTAAACAGCTGTCAACACGTCGAAAAGTCACAGATAATTAATAAGTGATCGCAGAAAGAGGAACGTTCGAGGCAGCCAGAGGTTTGGACACTGATGTTTTGACGTTATATTTGCCGGATAAAGACCTGACTGGGGAAAACATGTCTTTCCCCAAGAAAATTAGAAATGATTTAACCAAAAACCTATTAGAGAGCAGCTACCTCCACCTCCAGCTCTTGACAAAACTCTGATGGGTAGTTTCGTGGAAAATAGCCTTTTTTTTCTCCCCATGTTCCTTTAAATGCACCTGTTGCTGAAAGCTGTGTTCAGAGAAGTGCCTCAAATGTGAAAAAACATTCAGAGTAAATGAATGAAAGGTCAAATCTGTAAAGTTAAGTGTCTTAAAGGCAGAAAGCAGCTGGGAAGTAAAACCAGTATTGATCCAGCGCTGATCAATACTTGACTTTTGTCACTTTGTGAAAAGAAAAAAAAAAAACAGATGAAGCTTTTATTCATCCAAACAATGCAGAGCGGGCCGAGTGGTCTGGGTGTGGGTCCGTGAAAGGAAGAAAAAAAAAAAATGTCACTGGTGGAATATCACGCGCCCACAGCCGCAGCAGCCGCCCAAACGCCCCAACATTAATAACCTCCTCCAACCCCACCCACCCACCCAAACTCCACTTCAAATCCACTCCACAGCCTCCACATGCCGGGGTGTGGACGGTGGGGGAGGGGCGTCCGGCTCCTCCAGGACAGCTGGGAGAGTAAAAATAAAGAAGGGCCTCGACCAGCTGTGACTCTGAGAAATGTCCCAGCAGCGCCACACCCCTGACTCACTCTGAATCGGCTGCCATTAAACATGCAGACAAATGGAGGGCTTTCTAAATTTATACAAGCGCGACTCAGGTTTAATTACACGGGTGAAAGTCTGCATGCGAGACGACTGCGGGGCCGAGCGGTTAGCAGAGAGGCATCATGGGAGTCGTGGTGAGGGGGTGAAGGGGGTGTGTCAGGAAGTGAGACGTCAGAAGTTTAAGTTAAGTTTAAACCCCAAAAACTTTACTCAACACACTTTACAGGCTCTATGAACAAAATCAGTTAAATCAATGACCCCTGTTAATTTGTTGAAAGAACTGAAATCTTAAAACCTTACCTGCAGGAGATCACTGAGATCCAGCAGCATGTCTGGCAAAATCTGGTTAAGGCAACTAAACCACAGTTAAAAGACACAGTGTCTATACAGACGCTGAAAAAAGTTCATCTTCAAATCCAATGAAATAACCTTCATGTCAGTTAATCAGTGAAGATAATACGAAACAACATGGACAAGATCATGACTGAAAGCTCCAGAAGAATCAATAATAATAAAATAATACATTTTGCGACATCCTTTTAAAAAAATTCCTGAGATATTACATTTGAAAGATAATGATGGACCGACGGACGGACACCTTCCGATAGAAAACGCAACAAAAGACTGGACGATGAACCGACATCGCGATGTGAACATACACAAAACCTCATTCATCATGCAACACACATTCACAACCTCCCAGCTCCCCGTCAGCTACTCTCAGTTGACGTCTACTTAGTCTATTTGATAGTTTATTTAAGTCATTTAAGACCAAAAGAAACTACAACTAAGCATTTTCAAACTGTAAAAACTAAACTAGCAAACCCACTTTAAAAGCTCATTCAAACTAAACTGAAATTGAAAAAAAAAAGTCCAAAGGACATAAAAATAAAACTTAATGGAAAAAGAGTATAACCTTGCCTGTGTTACTATAAAACCTGTACTGCCAGCAAAAGAAGAGACAAAAAAAATGATGGGAAATGACTTTAAACTGGGCTGTTAGATGGTGTTTAATTAAGCTGTAACTGCAGAACGAGCAGCTCTGCCTTTAATCACACAAAAAGGCTCCTTAAGTCCATGTCAAAAGAAACCAGACTGATCCTCCTCTAAGTGCAAACAAAAAAAAATAATAATAATAATAGTACCGATAATAATATGAATCATTTTATACAAAAATCACATAAAAGCTTGTTCCTTCTGTGAGTTACTTTCATGTTGTTCTTGGACTTCTGAGGTTTAAAATCTATTTTCATTAAATCCTTTGTCCTCAACCCTGTGGTCACATTTAAAAAAATGATTTGGTTCATAATTTGTCTAATCTGTCTTCAAACCACACTTTCGTCTACAGTCTACAGTCTTTGTTCTCTGCAAAACTAAATCTTTCAAAAAGTTTCATTAAAACATAGCACAGGGCTCCAGCAGTTCGAGTAAAATCAGTGGGTTTCATCCAAAGTGTTTTTTTGTCTTGTTTCTATAGTGAACTGCAGCGCAAAGACACAAATAAAAAGACAAAAACTGATTATACAAATATTTAACCTGATTTAACATGACACAGATGCACATGTGGTCAGATTTAACATGAATACTGTTCACTCGCTTCCTTTAAGTGCATTTCCTGTTCTCACACCTGCACACGATTCAGATTAAAGTCGTCAAACGGGTTCAGCTCAGCAGCTGCGAGTGTCGATCCAACATGTCACCTCGGCCGTGTCTCCGCCCCCGCTGTGACCTCACACACACACACCTCATCAGCCTCTGGACATCCCTCCCTCCCCATGACCGACCCCGCCTGCTCGTCTCCCTGGCGACGGGGTCTCCGTGGCGACAGGTGCACCTGTCTCCAGGCTGCCGGGGCGGATTAGCGGGGGCTCCTCTGAAAAGGCCTCACAATGGAATTGGCAGCAGCGCAGATGAAATGGAAAAGATAATCCCAGCACACGCCGTCTGGAGATTACAGACGACTCCCTTAATCAGGAAAATAAACGACAGCAGGTCCTTCAACACATCAGGAAAAAAAAAAAAAAAACATAACAACTTATTTAGTCCAACAGGGGCGTTGGCTGCACTGCTATCCACCAGGGGCTGAGGGCAGATGCTCCTCCATGCGCCAGCTTTAAAAAATTTATTTCTGAACAGAATTTTTACATGCATTTTTTTGGATATGATTTACCGTGTAATCCGCCCATGAATATTCCACGACTTACTCAACGTGACGGAGTAAATGTTCAGGATTTGGTTGAAAATCACTGCTGATGATCTGACTGGATATGAACCACCTCAATGCTACAGGTAGTAAAACATGAGAAATGAAAAGCGAACCCTGCGCGTTCATGCTGTTATCAACACTTTGCTGTTCTGGATTACTTACTGAAGTGTTATTGACCTATTCGAGTCACTGCAGATGTATGTGTCTCACAATTCACAACCTTTCCAGTGAGTTCTCCACAGCTTTGGCGTTTCACTTTTTCCAAATGAGGTTGATTTTCCTCACCTCTGGCACCACGAATAAAGGCATCAACCAATCGTGTCTGCTGATAATGACAGTATTTTGTTCCGATTTGTTTGTTTTAACTTGGATAAAGTAGTTTTTGGATTATTAAGAGGGAAGAGCCAAGAAAAAGTCTGAAGATGAATAAAGGATAAATGTAAAAGATGGGATATAAAAGAGATATAAAAAGAGGAGTTCAGATCAGATAAACGATCCATCTGCAGTGTGAAGATGGATGAGTGACGCAGCCTGTCCTCATTAGATTAAACTTCATATTAGACGGATGTTTCCTTTTCTCACTTCGTCTTTGTCCTCACTCTCCCCTGCGACGGCATTACAGATTCAGCCAGCTGTGCAAAAGGAAGTGAGCGGAGCTATTTTTACCCGGGCTTCACTCCTCCAAACACAGAGCCAGTAAACAATGCAGCAGGAAGGCATTACACCCTCCTCGGCCCTCTTTCATTAGGAAAACTACCCCGGCCGCCCTCAGCTGCTGTTACATAACACCATCATCCTCAGAGGCAGAGTGAGTCAGGAGCAAACCAACAACAGCACAGCGAGCACAAAAACCAAAAGCGCCGCTGAGCTTATGAAAAAAGGATGAACCTAAAAGTCCCATTATCCCGACCGCGACACATCAGTCCACATTAGCGCATCATGAAAAATTAAGAAAGACAGCGGCCTCCACCGGATCACGTCAAACCGTAACCTGCAGACTTTGATGTGCCGTCCTCCATCAGTTTAAGGTGAAACTTTGTCTCAGCTCACAGAAAACTTCCTGCCTGTACAAAAGAGGATTCCTCAAAGCAGAAAAGTGGATTTATTCAACCCGACTGAAGTCATTCTGATCAGAGATTCCAAGTGGACTGTTTCACACGGACACCGAATGCCACATGTACCTCATAAACCACCTGAGAACACTTGAAATGAGTGTAAAGGATACGTGGCGTTCCCTCGGTGCGGCAGACCATGTAGAGACAGGCGGCGATGACGTGGGTCGCCCTGCGTCCGCGGGTCAGCTGTTTGGTCAGAGCCATCCTGTAGAAGTTAAAGGCCGTGTCCAGACAGTGTTTGTTCATCTGAAGCTGGTGACCCAGAGTGTTGATGTGCTGTTTCGCTAAAGAGAGACACAAAAAAAAAAAAAACACACAGTCTGTACACAAGAAAAGAAATTATATTGCGTCACAAAATAATTCTGATGAAAGACAATGAAAGAGACATGGAGCACACTATAAAAGTAAGAGCCTTTTAATAAGGTGCAGCAACTAATGTTTCAACATGTAGCATGTCAGTTTAAAAAGATCACACCCTGCTAATGGACCGTATTCACACGGAAGCCATTTCTTCTAACATTATGTTCAGAGCGGGAGGCTCAAATGCTGTTAATGTCAAAAAATCTGACAAATCAGTTATCACAAATCTGGAGCCATATCGGACCATATTCCATGGTGCTTGCCTGCTTGTCTGTATAATACTCATATTAATTGTTTACCTAGTCTTGCTTGTTATTGGGCAAAATCTCCATAATTACCTTTCAGCATATTATAATTCAAGTGGTCTGAGAGGAAACAAGAATTCTACCCGCTCCTGTGGACCCAAGGTGTAGAAAATCTACCCCAAGACGCAGGCGTGTTCAGACAGGTAGAAGGCTTAAATACGTGACTACCGAGCATATACATGACTCTACATGGAAGCTTGGAAAAGTGTCTTCTCTTTTCCACAGCAGGGTGAAACAGCATCAGGTTCATCCATCCTTATATTTAGTCTTTTGATTTGGACAGAGAGGTGACAGCTGCAGAAGGAAGGTATTTTCAAATTCTGGCATTTTTTCCCCCTGATTTCAGCTCCTGCAGCTTTAAGGGGGAGGTCATAATGTTTTGGCTCATCAGTGCAATTTTGTACAGATGGAGAACTGCAGCGCCCCGACATCCAGCTGCATTTTGGACCAGGTGGAATGTCTGCTATGAGATAACGCAGAAGCATAAATGAGTCGTAATGGGACGTATTTAGACACAGCTGGCTTTTCTATGGAGGCAAGTGCAAGGCGAGCATTATATGCATGTGAAAAATGTTATCTGCATTCACAACTGTGTCAACACATGCGTACACATGAACAGAGCGCATGTGTTCCCAGTCAGACACGCCAACACAACGTGGAAAAAGAGTTTATAATTACAGCCTCAGAGCTGCAGTGGGTGTGTGTTGATGACCTCGGAGGAGCTCGGCGTGTCGACGATCCTCACACTCGTAACCAGATGTGTGTGACCTACTGAACTGAGTACGATGTCTGGGAATGCGGAGACTCTGAGCTCATCGCGTCTCGTCATCCCTCTCAGTTTGGAATCCGACAACGGCTGATTTCAACATCAGCATGACACACACACACACACACACACACACACACACACACACGATCGTAAACTTGCTTTATGCCCTGAATCTGTCTATAATCACATCAACAGCTGAAGTTTTGGTGGCCAATTACATCCATGCAGCCTCTGCTGTGACCCAGATCAGACTGTCTGAGAACTCTTCATAAGCAAGAGACCCAAAAAAAGCCACAAACTTAAACCCGCACTTTGTAAATTTAGAAATCTAATAGCATGAGGTACAAAGTTTTGTATCTGTTGCTTTGGTTGTTCATTTTGGTTTGAACGAGCTGCTCCAAACAAGACAAAACCTAATTGCTCCCCTTCTTCTGACAGAGTTTGTGTCACAGACGATAAAGTAGGGCAGAGACTGAGCGCCGTAGCTGTAATTAGGACTCTTCTTCTAGAGTTTTAAACACAAAATGTTACTTTCCTGACCTTAACATGACTCGTCAGCTCAAACATCAAAACACTGACTGATGCCTTATTCTGCGCAGCTAAATTCAGGAATAATAACAGCTTATTATACGCTGAAGACCAAAAACTGGGTCGCCTCAAAGCAGAGCGGCGCTTACACGAGATCCTGTGGATGCGTAACGATCCACTGAGGACCTGCAGACACCTGAATTTAAAAACAGGTAAGACCCTGTTCAGACGTTATGTATCTGATGACCAAGTAGAATTACAGAACACCAACTGTAAATACAGCCAAGAAACATTCAAGACGGACTGAAATCACCTGCTTCATGTCAAATAAAGTAGCATCCACTTTAAGTCTGGCTTACTTGTGACGATGTGATTTCTGACTCTGGACATAGTTTGTAAAACACCCCATTAGTGGAATCAAAGCGGATATTTTATCTCCTCTGTGAGGATCGATATATATCGAAAAATGTTTCAGATTAATGGAGATCGCACGCTTTCAGCTGCAGTCACATAAATCCTGCCTGGAGCCACTTTAAAAAGCCACATTTAAATCCCAGTCATCACACCTACTCTGCAGCACACCAAGGACCAACGCATGAGGGACTGGTGATACATTATGGCCCAACACAAATACAGAAATCCACGAGGCGGCAGGATCTGTGCTCCCAGACATGAATCAATCAGCGGCGAGACGGAGGAGGAGCAGACGGCCGCCGGGGAAACTTTGTGGAGAACAGAAAAGAGGCAGAAGAAGGAGGAGGAGAAGAAAAGATGCTGCTGTGAGACGCCTGCAGACTCACTGAGCCACAGACAGCCATAAATCTCTCACACTCAGACACACACACACATACGACAAAGCTATTCCCACAGGCACACACACCAACAAACACAGCGAACTTTAACATCCCGAGGCACAGAAAGACTCACACACACTTAAAGGAACATTTCATCATTCGGGAAACATGGGTAGGTACGTAACTCTCTGCAAGAAAGGTGTTTGAAGCAGCCGTTTAGCTTAGCTTAGCATAAAGACTGGAGACGGGAAGAAAGGACGAGCGTGGCTCGGTCCAAAACTTTAGTTAATTAACATGGCCGTTTAACCAGGACAAATGTACAGAGCAGGGTGTAAAAATGCCAGTCAGGTGCTGGATATTCTGGGATGGGGGTTTGCAGAGGAACCTCAGTGACGAAAAGTCCACACAATCTGGTATTTTTACTACGTCTGCCGCCTGAAAGTTGAGGAGTTGAATCATCTGTCTGAGACCCCGCAGTCGACTGAGAGTTTTAGCTTCAGCGTGCATCACAAAAATGGGGTCAAATAAATAGAAGCTTACAAAAAACCACTAGGAAAACATCAAACATAAGGGAAAAAACCTCCACCTAACAACATGCACTGATGGTTAAACTGATGCCTAAAGAGCTGATCCTTTTGAAGATGAGAAATGGTGTTTGATGTACGTCTCGTTTAGATTTCTTTATTAGTTATATTTAAGGAGAAATAAAGAATTAGGCCTGTCCTGTTGAAGTAGTATTGTTTCCACTCATGT
>JAPQRN010000016.1:23364059-23375327 GCA_037367275.1 Coranthus polyacanthus | reverse complement strand
TTCATTCTGCATCTCCTTCAGAGCCTCAGATGCAGCGTCCTCTTTGGCCAACTTAAATTTGTCCGCTTTGCCAACAAACGTCCTGTCTCCAACAGAAACCTCCACGTGCAGCATGTACTGTTGTGTAAACCTGCGGTTAGACCTTGGATCCTGGATAATGTTGCCTGTCGGTAACCATCCAATATATTGATACACTGGCCTCATACTGTGTCTTTCACACAGTGCTTTTAGCTTCATTGTACAGCTTGGGGTCCTCTCTACCTTGGGTGCTGACGTTTCTCTGGGCTTCGTCAGGCGAGTCTGGGCCCAGGCGATCTCAGCAGCATTGTGCTGGGCCCGTTTCAGAGTAGGCCCCTCGGCGTCCCAGTAACGGCTAAGAAGCGAGAGGCGAACCTTAAAGACTGGACAATGAGCTGGTCCAGACATACTGAGCAGCTCATACTTGGGAGTAACTTTACTCACCATGGCTAACTCATTGATCAAAGTCATTGGTGTCTTGCTGTTATTGTCTGACATGTTGAAATTGTAGTGTTTTTGTGAAAAAACGGTTGTTTCAACAATACGTGGACAATGCTCACTGGTGAGAAGTGAAGGATATTTAAAAAATCACTTCTAAGTACCGATGAACGGTATGTATGTGAAAACTGCTGTGAGTTCGTGAGAAAAACACAGCTGTTTAAACAATACGTGAAAAATACTCACTGGTGAGAAGTGAAGGATATTTAAAAATCACTTCTAAATACTGATGAACAGAATGGATGTGAAAACTGCTGTGTGTGCGCGCGAGACGGTCTCTGGTGAAGAATGAAGAATGTTTCAAATATAACTTGTACAAGCAACATTCCGTCTCTTTATGACATCACACATTTCTGTGACATCACAAAGGCCTGTGCTCATCAAAATAAAAGCATTGTTTTGTTTCAAAATAAAGGTTTTCAAAAATAAACACACATTCCATTCTGCCTCATATTAAAGTGCAAATTGACCTTTTTGGCCTTCATGGACACCGTACCACTGAATCCATTACAATTTCCCAAATATTGACACTGAAACTAACTTATGACTGATTAATTAATTAACAAGACTCAAATAGTCATTTATAATAAGCTTTTTTTTCTTCTTTTTGGCAATTTAACCAGCCTGTCAGCATGACTTAGCTACATTTGCTAATGTTAGCATTCATTTGGCATTGCATTACGTTGTCTGTCAGCTAGCATGCTAACTGTGCTCAGTGTGTTGAAAGTGGAAATTACTGTCATCAAACCCAACTGTATGTGTTAACGTGTATCAAGTAGACGAAAGCACTTAATGTTCAACAAAACCAAAGATTCTTTTAGTTTGATAATGTTACATAATGTTTCCTGGTCTGCGTTCAGTCATTGACAGAACTGCATAAACGGATTATGATGCATCTGACTGAACTCATGTTTCTTGTTTCTAATCGGTTGACACAATGCTGCATCCAGGAGGCTCTCTGAATAAGGTCTGCAACTTACAATCATTTTCATTAATCCTTTGATCTTCATTTGAAAAATGTCAGAGAATTCTTGAAGATGTCGATCAGTGTTTTCAAAGCCCAAAACACGACGCGTTCAAATGTCTCGTTTGGTTCGCAATCCAAAGATATTTATTTCATTTTCATAGAGCAGCAAAAAAGACTTAGAAGGCTGTTATTTTTTCAAGATTAATCTCACTGAGTCGTCATTTATTAAAATAGTTGGTGAATAAATGGAACTGTCTGTACAGATGGAAGCTGTAAGTAGATGGAAACACGAAGCAGGGACATGTTTTATCTGTAAAAAAGGACCATGAGCCAATTTGTCATTGACCCATTTCCCACAGTATTAAGTGTGAACGAGGCCCGTCACAAATATATCTGAGCTAACCCTGATTATTTTGCATAATCGTGACAATTGTCTCCATTCTGTACAAAATCCGTTGGTGAAATTAACAGAATTTGTCATTACCTTCACATCGTTTACCATCATTTGACAGGTGCTAAATGTCTGGAAATCACAAATAAAAAAATGCGCCAGAACCTCGGCCTCCGTTTTAAAGTTTGATACGTTAACTAGCTCATTTTATAACACACGCATGTCTGTTGTTTAATGACTTAAAGGTTAATGCGTTTTAATGTCATTTCTTGATCTGTATCTGATTCGGGACCACGTATTGAAGTGACCCGGATCAGGACCGAAAAGATCAGATTCCAGTTATGAAAAAAAACCCCGGATCTGAGTCACATATGAGTGAAAAGATCAGATTATAGCCTGTATGGACTCCTGGTTCATCTGCACTGAACAACACATGTAATAATGCTATAAATGTATGAGGTGACACCGTATTTCCTGATATATTTAAATGTATTCACGTACACACGTCACTGTATTAGTTTCGTATAACTTCTATGTTGTGTAATGTGTCAAATGTTTCCTAAAATAGTTGCTAAGTCTGTTTTTGTTGTTTCTTTGGATTTAATCACAATAAAACCCCTTTGTGTCTTTCTAATAATCTTACGTTTTTAATCTTTCCCGACACAACGAACCACACAAACAACCGTAAATCTATAAACACTTGATTTTATTCTCAACAGAATAATGCAACAAAGGGTGCAGTACATCATTCTCAGCGTAATAAAGGAAGCAGTGGGTAAAAAGGACAGTAATCGTGGGTTTTCGGGGCCATAAAGTGCAGGTACAAACACTGGCTGAGAAATGACTCGGTGAAGTTACACTTAGTGCTTCGGACAGAGTGTAAGGGCAGCACGAGGGTCGCGTTAATCACATAAACGTCTCTTGGCTTGGTTCATTTAAAAAGGTGTAACTCATACATTTTTAATAAAATAAAAGTAATACAAATATTTGAATACAAGTTATTCTGACGTAGAAAGTAAATCCTCTTCGAAAGGGAGTTGAAAGCAAGTTAGGTAAACTGAAATATTACATCAAAAATCCAGATCGTTGCTAACATCGCCTCAGATTTGACTTTTCTTTACTTCAGCGGAATAGAAAATGCATCTTATAAGAGCTTAATAATTGGAACTGGTCAAAAACGATGAAACACAGAGGGTAAAGAGGCAAATAACTGTGCAGCCCTCACATCTGTCTCATAACAAACAACAGTTTTACGCACAGATGTGTTTTTAAAAACGGGAAAACATCGAGACACATGCCGTTCTACGCAGAACCTCGCGGTCAGCTTCTTCCGTTCCGTCGTCAAAACCATTTTACATCTTAGGTGAGCAGCGTAAAAAAATAAACTTTATGTGACAGAGTGGAGGTGAGGCGGTGAACGTCAGAGATGTCAGAAATGGCCTCGCAGCAGAAAAGAAAACAACTTCAAACGTGTGTCGTTGTTCGCAGACAAACATGGAAGAAACGTGGATCCCAGCAGGATTAGGATGTCTCTGATACTCTGTAATCTGAGCTAAACGGACACTATATGACCAAAAGTATGAGGACGGTTCAACATATTACTGAATTAATGAGCCGCCGTCGCCTTATTTCTCCTCAAAATCTGCTGAAAAGTCTTGCGTTTCATCAGATTGACGCTCCCGTCACACGAGCTGGTGATAAGGCTTCCGGTCGGCATTCCAGTTCATCCCAAAGGTGATGGCTGGGGTCAGAGGTCAGGGCTCTGACAGCTCAGGCTTTCCACAACAAACTGGGGAAAACCGTTTCTTTATGGATTCGATTGATGGCGTCGCGACATTTAAACAGGACAATATGTTTGAATTTAAATGAAACCGAGGGAGTCAAACCAGAACAAAACAGTCGCTCTTCAACGAGTGGCCACATACTTCTGGACATGTAGTTTATGACTGAGTGTAAGCAACTAAAGTGCAGCTTTACATTCACAACCAACATGTGAAATCAGGTGTTTTGATAGAGACTTAAAGTCGTGCAGGGTTGTAAACTGAGCTCAAGGGTTTTGACGAACAAAATGCTAACAACTCAAGGTACCACTTTCTGGAGCGTTCAGCTACATCTCAGCGGAGTTCGCTGGATGGAGCAGAGGAAGACTGAGCTGCAGCTGAGAGCTACGACAATGGCTGATGTTGCTGTTGTTTTTTTAAAATCCTCTTATCTCGAGATGACAAAGCCTGTTTTCTCACGAAGGGGTTCATTTATCTTATTATGTCAAGATATCATTCTGTTCGAGGGAACATTCAGATCTGTCGTTTTCTTGACAGAAATTATCTCCACGCTTTTTGTTTTCTCAAAGATATAAATGATCGAGATAAATGATCCACTTATTTTGAGATACGAAATAACCCGTTATCACAAGAAAACACGTTTTGTTATCTCGACATGAGGAGTTTATCATTGAACTAATGGCAGAAAAATTGAACACAGCTGCTCTAGGTTTCCATAAAATCATTGTAAGCGGTTTGAAAAAACACCCTCAAGCACATGCTTCAAAAGGTGTATTCTCAAAATTATAAAAGTGTTGAATATATAAACCTTTATCTTGTTATTGCTCCTAAAGAAGAGCCACATTTCATCCACATTGTTGGACATAATCAGGGTATTTATCTTTAAATAATGCTGTGTTGTGTCAGATTCATATGTTAACATCTGGGGAAACTTTAATTTTCAGCAAAAGGTCAATTTGTCTCCACTTTATTTTCTGCAAAGTGACTGAAACAGCTCCGGTCTGCCTCTCATCTACTATTACCTACAGACGCAGAGATACGTTTTTTAGATGAGAAATTAAAAAAAAAAAAAAGGTGTTTGCTTAATTCCAACGATGTAAACCAAATGTTAAAAGGTTGCCGAGTATGACTTCGTGACCTCGCTCTGAATGAATGTTAACGCTAATACATCAGAGACATTCTCAGGAATTATCCAAGTGCTTTTCAGGCAGACCGGGATGCATTTCTACTGGACTGACTTTTAATCACTTCAAACATCTCCTCCACCATTAGGACGTTTTAGTTTCAAAGTAGGTCCTTGGAAGCACGACTAACTACGACACTTAAAACGTTAAAATGTGGTGATTTCACACTCTGCGCGATGATAAAAAAGGACAAAAAAAAAAAAAGACGGTTTACCTTTGAGACAAAAGGAATAACTGTATACAAATGTTACAAAAACTATACTTCAGCTTTAAAAAGTATGTAAGTACATACACGCTTTGTGTATTTAACAAAATAGCTCATACAAAACTTCAATACATGAAACTACATTTAAAGCATTTATTTATGTTTGCTTCACTAGAATCAGTGAATAGTCTGTAGTTTCCTTAGACGCTGAAGCCTAAAGATATAAATGTGTGAATAGTTGTAGCAGAGAGCAGAGTTTTAAACGGATTACAGAGAAGGAACGGAAACACCGTGATAAACGTCGACCTCATTTAAAACGCTCTGACGGCAGGTCTGTCGAGAGGAAAAATCCACCGCGTGACGTCAGGATTATATCAGCTGTGGATTGTTTTTTTGATTTTCATTTCAGGAATTATTTTCCATCTCCTCGTCTTAGCCTACATTTCCCAGAACACCTGCTGCTTCAAACCCATCGGGGCGTATTCGTAGCTGGTGGGCGTATAAGAACGCCGTTTGCGTTTCTTCGCCGAGGGTCTCTAAGGTCTATAACCTGCTGCGGCGTCAGTATCGCCAAACAAAGAGGCTCCTGAAATGCAACTCACACCACAAACAGCTGCTTTTGTTTTAAAAAGGGCTTTAAGGTGGATTTGTCTTTTAGTCTGCAGGAGACAATTAGGCCTTTTCCACTACACAACGTAATAATACGTATTAAGACGTGTAGCCACTGAACTCTCAACTGTAGAGTCATGCTGAGCAGACTGCTCTTTACATCATCGAAAACAAACTGATCAGAAAGACGACAACCTGATCAAATCCTCCTAAAAATGACAGAAATCGCCTTTGGGAAAACTTTACTTTACTTCGATTTCGTAGTCTGACCCATGTCCCATAGGCTTATGACCCATACTGCAACCAGCCACCAGGGGGCGATCCACATTTTGTTTTGACTTAAATTGAGCCGTGCATCTTCAGAGTACGATGAACCATGAGGTATTATTAGACTCAGCAGCTCTGCGCTGCTTTTTGGCCACTTTCAGCTCATGTTCCATCCTGTTCTGATCCGCTGTCAGTGCTCTCATAGTGTTGCTTCAGGCCGCGACGGACGCAGACAGAGTAGCTGGTGAACAAAGAACATCCACCACCTAAAGATTCCTCTCGGGAGCTGGTGGGCACAAACAGCTGATGTAAAATCTAGAAAATACTGGTGTTCGATTTGCCAGGTGGACATAAACACAATTCCACATGAATCTGAGGCTTTTTCACACCTGTTTGCTCTGGTCTTTTTCCCCTTGGTTCAGTTTCTTTTCAAGCAGAAGAAAAAAAAAAGAAAATCAAAGAGAACCAAAATGCATCACTACAAACAATCTTCTAGAGTCCAGGTCAGATCATGTTCTCACTACAAACCAACCACGTCAGAGTTTGACTAGAACCGGACCAAGACCACCTCCTCTGAAGGGTCTCGGTTCACGCCTGCCCAAGGGGGAAAACGAACCAAGTCCAATCTAACCAGGTGTGAAATCTCCCGAAATACTGCTCTGTACCAAGCAGGAGGTAGGAATGATTTATTAACAAATTACACTCATTAACTTAAAAAGTAATCGTAGGTCAGCACAGTGCTCACTGCGTGTTTCTGCCGCCCCCAAGTGGCCAAAGACTTTAAACTACACTGACAGTTTTCAAAATAAAACCCAGACCACGAAGCAAAGCCTTACCGTTAATGGGGTTGTTATGTTTGTGAAGTGGAAAAGAGCTAAACGCGCCGTCTGGAAGATCTGAATTCAAACTGGTTTAACCATCAAGCATCCATCCTGCTGTAGGTCTCTTGAGCAAGACACTTACTCTCTACTTGGTGCTGTTCAGCTGAAGCAGGGTCAGCAACACGGACAATAAAAATGTCCCTAAAGGGATCCGTAAAGTGTCTCATTACTTCTACTAGGAAATAAGTCTAATAAGAGTAAACAGCAGCGTATAAAGTTATTGTGTCGACACGAAACAATCTGAAATCTTACTGCATCTGAAGTTATGACAAAATGGTAATGAACGACAGACGTGATGTTGGACGTTATAATATCAATGTTCAACTTTTAACAAAACTTCATGAGAAGAGAGACAGTAAAACAACAGGAAATTAACTCCCAAAATATTCCTCCTGCTGCTTCACTGCTCAGGTTAACAGAAGCGACAAAGCCCTGATTTACGTATGAAACACAAAGGATTAAAGCACTCAGAGAGATGGACAATGAAAAAATACAAATGTCCGCCTACTTATGATACACTCGATGGAAAAAGTACTGGTTATAGAGGTAATAAAGTGTTTCTCTACAAACATTTCTTGCAAAAATTATCCATGATAAGAACTGGTATAAAGGACTGACGAGGAATCAGACGGATAAGTGGAATCAGAACTGGCGTTAATAAAATCCAAACGATACCAAACCCCAGTGGTGTGGGGTAGAAAACACTTGGGTGTGTGCTGCCTGGAGGTTCAGTCTTGCAGGCTGCCTGCGCGTCACTGGTCCCGGGCTTCATACAGCAGTTTGGCCGCCTGAGGACGACATGGAAGAAAAAAAAAAAACAAACAAAAAACACACACTGGATAAGGGCAAGATGTTTGTGATTTAAAGTCTTTTAGACCTTCATTACATATAACACAACAGATAAACATCTACCACTGGTGAAATGACATCTTATGCTGATACTGAATATATCTGTGCATCCTTAATCAACCCCAAACCATCACTGGTTTCTGTTTCATGAATGACGTTCTTCTAGTAAACAGGATATCTTTGGGTTTGGGTTTAAAAAAATAGCAATGTAATTACTCAACTGTTGAATTTCCTGCTGGTGGGTTTGTATTTGAGGGATTTGTTTGTTCCTCTTTTCGACTCATCAGTGTTAATTGTCAATAGACACTACTCACTCCATTCAGACGGTCTTTTTACCCAGACGTTTGATTCTATAATCCCCGCCTCCACAAACCCCAAACTGTCGATCGCTTGTGACTCTTTGATTAAGGTTTGAGGAGCAAAAACAAATGAACTTCGATACAAAAGTACAAGTCTACGGGATTATTTTGAAGCACAAGACGTTCATGAGACATTACGACACTCGTCCTAAACCAAAAGGCTGTAAAATATCTTCTGACTTCACTGACAACTCAAGAAAAGTAGCTTAAAAAGAAACTAAAGAGTGTAAATTTGAGCGTCAGGACAGTGTGTAGGAGTAACCTGAACATACAGTACTCGGGTGTACCTTGTGCATCGCAGCCAGCCATAGTGAGGCCACCTTCTTGTCGTCTGCTGCCTCCATGCGGAGCTGCTGGGCGTCCTGGGAGCCCATGGGCTTATAGTGGAGCAGCATCCCACTGGCCCGGGACGTCCCTCCTGCACACACATGTACACAAACACACACAGTTTCAACTTGGACTCGATTGGTCAGCCTGTTAAGTAAGGTTTAACATCAGATCTACTGCTTTAAGAGCTTTTTATAACCACAGAATGTCATCTACAACCTGAACCCAATGAACACAGACACACTCCAAAACCTCGGGAGTCAGCTCACGGATTTGGAATGGGACGCCCCGCAAGTTCCCGTAGGTTATGATCAGGAACTTGAAGAATTTTGATGTCACGTGTACAGTACGGTGAATAAAAACAATAAATCAAAATATCCATCACAAGACAGTTTAACCCACGAGAGCACATTTCTGCTCCTTTATGAAATTACTCATTAAAAGCAACTTGAAGACAATTAAGAGCAGTCACAAACATGCACATGCAAAAGCAGAAATGTGTCATTATATGTGACAGGAGTCAATGAGAGGACGGAAGAGGAAGACGACATGATGCGACGTTGATGGTTCAATCTGATCATCCTCAAACATCATGATACAAACTCGTTAACAAGTCAACACTGAGCTTCCCAAAAGCATCGACGTCGTGTTTTGGTTTCCTGGGTTTGATTTCAAGAGATTTTTGGGTCATTCTGCCATTATTTATACAGTACACAGCGGAGAGGCAGAAGAAAACAAGTAATGACCAAATGTATGAGGACGTAAAAACTCAGTATGTGATTGTTGAACGTGTCGTTTGAACCTGGCTGCAGGGATTGGTCCCGTTTGGCCACAAAACCCGGTGATAATTCCTGGCTCCCGGTCAGCATTCCGGTTCATCCTAAAGGTGTTGGATGGGGTCAGAGGTCAGGGCTCGGTGCAGACCGGTGGCTTGGTGCACAGAGGCATTGTCCAGTTGAAACAGGACAGAGATTTTCTTTCATTCTTCTGCTTTTTGGCAGGTGGTGACGTTGGTTGTATGTGAAATTACTGTCACCTGTGCATGTCTCTGTCTACTTCTATGTTGTGAAAATAAAAAGAAAAGAAAGGGGGGAAAAAAAAAACAGGATAATCTTGTTGCCAAACTGTTGAATTGGAGTCTCTCCACTGTCATTACACGCCGCAGCATTCAGACTTCACACAAATGAAACGTAGGGACTGGAAAAAAAACCAGCAGATCTGTCGAGGGTCAAAAGGACAGACAGTGTTGTAAACTGTACCTACTGTGAAGCTCCATTGGTGATATTGGGCTAAAGAAATAAACATTACTTGAATTGGCCTGATCAGCTGATTGGTTTGTGCAGCTCTCCTGTACGCAGGGTTTCTCCAGGCTTCAACAGGTTCAATTTAAGACTTTAAGACCAAAATGAAGACAATATAAGACCTATTTGACGCTGTGTTGCGCTGGTTATCGTAGGGGGCTTTTTATAGCAGCGTCATATTTTTCAACACATTATTTTCTTCTAGTGTCCAGCTGGCTTCAAATTTGTTATTTTCAACAGGCTGTATTTAAGACATTTTAACGCCTAAAATTCAGATTGGATGTCAGACCACTGAAAGCCCGTGTATGACACCGAGTCGCTGCATTGATTAAAGCATTATGACACGTTTGTCTGGTTGGATCGTAAGCCTTGCAGTTCAATCCCCTGTCGCAGGCTGTCATCGTTTGGAAAGATGTACTCTATAAATGCAGCGTGACGTTTGTAAGATCTGATTAATTCAGTGTCAAAGCCTCAACTTTTAAAAATCCGACAGATTAACACACATCAGTGAGGATCACGGTTCTGCACTGTGGGATTACCGTGTTAACACTAGTGCAGTTTCATTTTCCCCTGAGATGCTTTTGGGATTCAGTGAAGTGTTGAATTAAAGTGTCAGTGTTTTCGTGCAGGCAGGTAAAAACCAGAAAACCAAGTCTGAGAAAAACAGAGGGGATGATGGGGTGACAGAAACGAGCAGCCGCACACCGACGGCAGAAGTGTGGAGTGAAACGACGCCAACCTTCAGAGATACAGTGACTGTCCAGCAGGCTGGTGTAAGTGTGAATGTCATTCTCTGAGCACAGAAGAAGAAGAAGAAGAAGAGTCCGACCACCAGAGTGAAGCAGAGACAAGGAGACAGTTTGTTAGTGTTACTTCAGACAAAAACGCTTCAAAACAGTCAGTTAGTGGATTCATGTCATGACAAGAATTGTGTTTAAAGATTAAGATATGAAAAGAAAAAGACACATTTTCATGTTTCACTTAAATCTGCTAAAAGTGTAAGTCTCACCTCCTGGACTCGACCCATCTGTCAAGATCTGCATACTGGAGATCCGAGACAACTCCACCTCAAAGTGACTCTCACCGTCCAGGAACAGATACCTGACGTTTGAGTAAAAAAAAACAAAAAAAACACATGAGTTTATTGCTTTATTTTCCACTGTGTAAATGAGCTGGATTTGTCTCAAGTTCACGTAGACAGAAAAGAAACTTGGGGGGAAAAAAAAAAAGGTGAAGGAGGACTGTCCTCCTTCAAAAAGAGACATTATTTTGGCCAAACAGATACTACTGAGACACTGGAGGAAGAGGCATCCGCTTATGAAGAAACATCTACACATTTGGCTGCTTTTGAGCAGCTTTTCTGCTGTCTCATTTCTGTGTTTAAACTTTGAATGAAATGTTAATTGCAAAAACGTACAGAATATATTGTAGCTGTTAAAAAAAAAAAAAAAAAACTGTTTGGAGAGCGGACCTGTGGTTGTTGGAAAGGCGACACGTCATCGTTTCAGACTTCTCCGACGTTCCCAAAGTGACGACGAATGTGCCTCCTGGGAACAGAAAATTCAATATTAACAAAGGGAGAGAAAAGAAAAAATGAACTGTAAATCACAAACATGAGAAAAAAAAAAAAA
>JAPQRN010000016.1:23327754-23345309 GCA_037367275.1 Coranthus polyacanthus | reverse complement strand
GGGGGGTGAGGGGACAGCGGTCAAAGGTCAGGGGGGGGTGGAGAGTCAGGTGTGAGGGCTTTAGCTGATGGAGATGACGTGTGTTTGTTAGCGATGACATTTTCACACCAGGTTAGTCCCGAAATAAAACACTCAGGTGATAATTACGCTTGTTCTCTCGTCTTGTGAATAAAAAGTTAAACACATACAGTTTGATAAAAGCATAAAACTACCTGATTTATTAAAGGTTAACACTAGAGCTGCAACGACAAATCCATTAGTTGTTGACGATTAAATTAACCGACAACTATTGTGATAATCGATAATTGGTTTGAGAGAGAAAAAGCTTCTTAAATGTGAGTGTTTCTAGTTTCTTTCCGTCTTTATGAAAGTGAACTGAATATCTCTGGACCAAACAAGACATTTGAAGACGTTTTTCACAATTATCTGACGTTTTATCGACTCAGCGACGAATCGATTTAAAGGAGAAAATAACCGTCAGATTAGTCGACAACGAACGTAATGGTTGCAGCTCTGGTTAAGACATGATGGTTTGGTTTTGAATGGTCTCGGAGTCATTTAAAAGACTCTTCTTCTGGGTCGACGGGTTGTGACCAAACACTAGACAGAGCAACACAACCACTTACCTTCTGCTTTTTCTTTTTTTTTAATCAGCATTTTGTTGCCATTTATTTATTCGCATTCGACTCTATAACATCTGATTAACAAGAAAAACAGCTCATAATAAATAATGCATGGACTTAATTACTAAATTACAAGTGATTACTTAAACAAAATGAATTGAGTGAATCCATTTTCTTTCAATTTCTACATTTAATTTTACTCGGTGCGTTGGTACGTTATTTTCTGCCGTAAGTCGACGTATTATTTGTTAAAACTACCTTTAACCTGTTTATTAAGTAAATGCTGCGTTTATTTACTGATGAAGTATTAATTCGCCCTGAATATAAACCGTAACCTTTATTAGTTTTATGTTTTTATGTAAAACTATTAACGCGTTCTCCAAGTTTTCACAACCTGTCAACCCAGAAGTACTTCTAAATGACTTACATGTGCAGTAGATTGTTTATTAACCTTTAATAAAGCAACTATTTACCCACAAAGCACTTTGATGTAATATATGAATCAGTTCTGAGGCGTGTAGTGATATTCACGTCAGATCAGGTCATGCACACACAAAGGTTCAGTGAGACCACACTGCAGAACATGTCCGACGTCTTCAAGGAACACTTCAACTTTCTGGATTGACTCATCACCGTCTGCTTTGTTTTTAAAGAAGCTGCAGCATCTTGTAGAACATTAAGAAACTTCTACTACTAACTAAGTGTCAGTGGGTTTCACGTTAACGATAAACGTGGTGGAAACGCATCTGATTTTTACGATGCTGGTGTTTTTCTGGAGGTTAGATTTTCATTACGGCTGTTTTTTTATATTTAAATACAGAATGTGTCATTAAAGGTTCCGTGTGTGATGTGCAGCGACATCTAGTGGTGAAGTTGCAGATTTCGACCAGCTGAATACACCGACTACCCTCCCCTACGGTGGCCACAAAAAAAAACTAAAAGAAAAACACGCTGGATACAAAAAAAACAGAAAAGAGGAAGTCTGTTCACCATTAAAAACAACCTCTGTAGATATAAACGGCTCCTTCCAAGACACAAAAAAACACCACTAAGTTTCGTTTTTATGCCCAAATTCAAACATTTTCGGGGGAAATTTCTTCACCGTGACCGACCGAGTTATTGTCTGTTTGTCCAGAGGCAAACGCTGGGATTTTCTCCGACTTTCTCTAACGTTGTGAAATCGGGTTTGATTAAATTTCAGGACTGCGAGGCCTTGGCGGGGTCTGCTTTTACTTTTATTACTGTGTCCATTTAAAGCTGCAACTGAGACTGGGTTTTCTGCAAATGGAAGAGTGAAGATGCAACTTCCATTTTAGGGAAAACTCTGCTCACAGGATCTTCAAAAAGAAACAGCAAGCGCGGCGAGCGAAGAGCACTCGCGCGGACATTTCTGCAGTGCGTCGACGTCACCGAGGGCTGACGACGACGATGATGATGGCGGAGGCATCATCATCGCGCTCGTCGTCTGAGAGAGGACCAGCACAGGAAAAGGAAAATGGAAACCAGTGAGCACACAGATGAGGCATGCAAGTCCACATTCAAATGAAGAAGGTTTATTTATAAATAAAAATTCAACAGCATAAAAACTAAACATAAAAACAGCCATGCAGACACGTGTTCTTTTCAAAATAAAAGTCACAAAGGGACAGAAAATAATAATAAAAAAAATAAAATCCATCGCCAGGTAAGACTGAGCTGTTTCAGAACCAGGTGAAATAAAATAGTCCAAAGCCACAAAATGCAATAAATAGGTGTGATTAATAGTGGTTAAAACAAAAAAATAAAAAGGCATAAAAAGCTTAAATGCATTTCAAAAGCACAGTAGTAGTTCGTCTCATTGCAGATGCTTTATAAATGTCACCCGTCCCAGAAAGTGAGTGAAGTTGCATCATTTTCCCCGTTGCAGTGTTCTGCACCTGCACTGTTTTGTTGTACAGTTTATGAATACTTTAGTTTTTTTTATTTTTATAATACTCAGTTGAATTGCAGGTGTTTGTTCCTACTCTTGACAATTGTTTTATGTAGCAGATGCAGTGTGGGTACAGAAGGGGAAAAGATCAACGTTTATGTGCCAGTAAAGCTCCCTCTATGTGCAAACAGCTTTAGAGTTACATCACTTCACCACCAGCAAAGTAAAGCCAATCCCTTCTTTGTGTTTTTTGGTTAGTAGCCACGCCAGCCGCCGGCCTGAGGGCTGGACTCGATCCTCTAGTGCATAAAGTCACAGTCACCTAGTGGGGTCTGTCAGGTGTCTGGGTGTGGGGGGGGGGGGATAGTTACCCGGGGTTTTTGGGCTCACTGTCTCGTGACGAGCCGCCGCCTTTCAGCTTGCGGACGAGTTTCTCGCTGCTGCGGCGAATGGACGCTCGCAGTTTACTGAAGGAGCCGCTCCTCTTCAGCGAGCCGGAGCCGTCCTGGTAGAAGACGTCACAGGTTACACTCACACAGACACACAAACTCACACAGGACGCAAACACACTGTGTGCAAGTACAATAGTGTTTGACCGGGAGAATAACAATGTCGACGCCTGAGGAAGCCTCTGGTCTGCAAAAATGTTAAAATACTACATGATGAAGGCGCTTTCATTTTGGATGAGTCTGGCGTGTTTCTACGTTTTCCTTTTTATCAGCTAATCCCATGAGAAAACCAAACTGCACAATGTCTTCCGATCTGTGGCTCTCGGCTCCGAGCTTCTTAAATGAATGTGGAAATCTGTGTCAGTACGTTTTTTTAAAAAACTTTGGGAAACACTGTTAATAGGATCAAAACATTGTTGGTTTTGGTCTTTTCATGGCATGTGTTTAGATGCTTTAACGTTGTATGCCTTATGTATTAAGGCAGATTCCATCATTTCATCTCCTACTGTTTGTTGATCAAACACTAAAACTCACACATTCATGAGTGAAATGCATATGAAATCTCAAATCACCAACGCACAGCTTCATGTGCACACGATGCAAAAAAAGGGCAAATGCACATTCAAATATACAGTAAAGAGTCATTTTAGTTTCTGATACGTCATGAAATTATCACCTCTACTGTACCGGAAATATTCTTTAAATGTGTCCGTAACAAATTAAACATATTCTATGATAAAGATGCATTTGATTGTGTCAAATAAGTGAGAATAAAACAGGAAAGCACTGCAAAGTTGAACTGCTTTCTTCTTTTTTTCATTTATTGTACGTCACTTTTAGGATCAACTCCACTTTTGTCTTGATTTTTCTGACTTGAGTGAATTGTTTTTCATGATTTTTCTGATCGAGTCAAAAAAGGGTCCATTTGTGTTCAACCAGCTTCTGATAAAGTTCATGTGGACTTCGAAGAAAACAAATGAAAGTTTGACGTCAGCCTGCAGTGAGTGTGTTGGAAAATTCAAAATGCGTTCTTTCTAATACCTTTTTCCAGAATTTTGAAGTGTGTCACATTGTGTCACAAGTGTCACTGTCAAACCACCTCCAAGTCTTCAAAGAACCAGTGAAGTTTCAGTTTTTAAACACATTTCTGTGGCGTCAGATGTTTGCGGAGTCGCAGTGCTGCTGCTGACGACGGGTGTTAAAGGTTATAAAAAAGGCACGCACAGAAAGAGAAGGGACACACAAAGAGGCGACAGGCACAGGTTCAGGTGAGCAAAGAGTCGAGGTTTTATTAGAAGTTAAGAAAGACAAACTGTAAGATGCACAAACAGGACACGACACGCAGAAGATTAGTAGCAGGAGCTCGGAACAGAGACAAAGAGAAGACAAGGTTTTAATTCCCAGATTCCCAACAAATGCAGCAGAGCTTGTTTACAGCCAAACCTCTGCAGCCCTCCCCCTCCCTGACATCTATATACACAGATATACAGAAGGCTAACAGGCTGGATGCATGACACACAGGCTACAGCTGAAAACTTTATTAAAACAACCTGTATAGTTTTACAGACTCAAACATAGACAGTTAATCCATCATGCATGAAGCCTGTTACCTGGAACGTGTCCTCTCACATCACGATGACATATGAGTGAAATCATTGCAGTTTGACACTAATGACTAAACTCTAATAGGAGCAGAAACCTACAGAGTGTCACGGTCATGCTGACGTCGACTTATTTATTCATTTATCACTTATTTACAGGCGTGTGAAGTCACTACGAGCCATGTTTGGAGCCACCACTAATGACAACAGATGTAAGTTTAACTGCATGGAGCACAGAGGACAGAGGACAAGAGAGAGAGACATGAAGGCAGGAGGGAAGAGTAGAAAGCTTTAACTCTCACCGTTTCATACCTGGGAGATTTATTTGTTTATTTATGGGGTAATTACTGGACTGTGATGCAGACAGGATGTGATCAACTTTTACATCAACTTTTGTTTTTGGAGTTGCGATCAGCACGGAGAGACATTTTCTTCTGAATCTTGTCTTCTGCACCTGGTGTAAATATAACACAAGACGCCGGGTTCAGGCTACACAGTATCGTCCCGATTTAAACGCAGGGTGAACGACTACCGACTTCAGGCATGACGGTCGGTCACGCAGTGCGTCGATGTCCCGACAGGAAGCCTGGCATGTTAGAATTTGTTCAGGCCTCCCACGATGGGTTCTGTTACTTTTGTGACGTTGACCAATGGAAGCACAGAGCGCTGCGCTGGACACAGGGTTTGTCCTCCGTAGAGAGTCATGAAGTGGCCACATCCGTCAAATTCTGTGCCACCTTTAGCTCTCGACAGAACTCGGACAGGTATCTTCACGCAAAACACTAACGAAACTCTAACAAGCAAAGCGGTGCGTTGACGTCGTGGATCAAACCTAACCCCGGACTAAAAACTCATTTCAATACTTTGCTTTTAGTCGTGGACTAGACTTAATCCATGTCCGGGGAAACTGGCTGTGACCGCTGTAACAGACTTAAATATTGTGTAGCCTGAACCCAGCCTTACTAACCCCATGTGTTGTGTCATTTTTAAAGCTGTGGTGTTGTAATAAAGAAGCGATAAAATGTTAGGATTTAAAGTGGATCCAGGTTAATGGAAAAGTTGTGTTGATATAAGGTAGAAAGATGGATTTCACTTAAAGTCATACTCTCTGTGTCTCCTGCTACGATCTATTAAATGACTCTACAGCCAATGTGAAAGCACAGTTTAAAGACACTGTAGGGTGACAGAAGGAGAGGAAAGAGAGAAGCAGAAATAACAAGGTAAGAAGCATAAGTTCAATGTTGCTCTAAATAAACATCACCCCAGTCCTCCCGACCCACAGCAGATACACACAGCTGAGCACGGAGCTCCACGACAACAAACAAGCAGGTTACAATTCAACGCTCAGGCTGTCGTCCCTGCTCCCACCCCCACACACGTTTCACCCATTAATGCAAAAAGCGCTCCGGTTTGACTCGGTGTGGAGAGAACCCCACCACAACCAGAGGAGAGAGAGAGGAAGGGGGTTCAGAGCTGAAGAAAACTGCAAAGCTGAAGGGGTTGAGGCGAGGTGAGGCGAGGCGAGGCGTCCGTCATGCAGAAGATAAGAAGTTTTTAGAACCATTACAAGGCATCTGGAGTTATGCCTGCCGGTAAGACGGAGCAGGAGGAGAAAGAGAAAGAAGATAATAGAAGAGAGAGGAAAAAGACAGTGAGATATGGTGGATAGGATGGAAAGAGGAGGAGTTACAGAGAGAGGAATAAAAGACAGAAGAAGGATTAACAATGTGGTCGACAGAGACTGACAAGTTTCCACATCAGACACCGTATTTCTCCATCAGCACCGTGCAGCGCATATTAAACACGGAGGCTTTAATGCACCTCCTCGGATCGATAAACAAAGCTATCCATCAAAAACCCCATCTTTTTTTTCTGGAAAATTTGTCAGAATCAATTCTTTTTCAGTACTTCTTCCACCACTGATTGTTCCTGCTGTAGTCGGACTTAGACTTTTCATGTTATGTGTTTTGCTTTTATTTCATGGTTTTACGCTTGTTTTGTCATATTCAGCTAATCAATCTTCTGAGAAGCATTTGAAATGCACTAACCTGTACGAGAGCTGCTCTACAAATGAGGGTTGATTGAATACTCTGAGTGGTAGCAGAGATGTAGGTCACGCACTTGGCCACTAGGTGGAGCATTTGGACATTTTTAGCATGATGGAGAGATACTGTGTATGCATCTGGGACATTATTAGCGTACACTGAGAAGAAAAGGTGAAGATCTGTTAAAAAAAAAACCACAGAACAAACACAGGGCGGATGGAGGTAGGAGACACATGAGAGCAGCCAGACATCTGATGATTTTAATCAACTAAACACCTGAACGAGCACTGTCAGAATCTATTTAAGGTGTTCAGCTAGCAAAACGTTTCCACGGCAACTTTTACTAACTGAAGAAGTCAGGTTTGGTATTTTTGCTCATGTGGCCGATGATGAACACAGTGATTATTGCTCAGACTGAAAACGTGACCCTTCAGTAACACGACAGTCTCTAAAACCACCACTTTTATTAGTAATTACAGCTTTCTGGGGCCCAGCTAAGTGCATCTGGCATGAGCTAACTGAATTGTAACCAGTGGTTTTTTCTGTCTCTTGTTTTTCTTTTAGGCTGCGTGCTATCTAAACATCCATCATTCCCATCTGTCCTCACTGTCTGGCTGCCAACATGTCCGAAAAGCAAGCAAAGGAAAAGGAATAAGGATCGGAAGTGCTTCTTTACAGTCCCAGGCAGCAGGTCATCATCACACAAATGGAAAGGACAGATGCATATGTACAGTACAACACAGATCACAAACATCAACAAAGTCAGAAGGAGTACAGTACAGAGCCCACGTTGATTCAGATGAACAGCCTGGTGAGTCACAGCGGGTGTCAGAAGACTTATTTATACTGGAGAGACATTTTCACACCTGTCTGTGGATCGAGCTGTGAAGTGGAAGTGATGATTTCTCTGACAGGTTGAGAGGAAAACTGTAGTGGTGGAAGATAAGCTGAAGTCAGCCTGCCCGTTCAGTGAGCAAGCCAGAAAACGGTTTATATAAGACTAGACAACAGTAAAGTATTTACTGACCTCAAACAATACTAACATTAGTGTCCTTGTTTACATTATGGTGAAATTTGACCTGCTGATTCATTTTATGTTGCATCTAGGGCTGGGTGATAGAACTGGTTTTTACAGAAAAACACATTTTTCACATCACCTGGCTCTCCTTTGGTTCCCTGTTGGTCTCAGAGCTGATGTTAAGATTTTACAGTTTACTTTTAAAGCCATGTTTCAGAAACGCTGACCCCACGTGAGCCCTTAGATCCTCATGCGGGGCCCTTCTGGCTGTTACAAAGCCCCGAACATAAGGGCGACTGTGGTTTTGACACCATTTGGAACAAACATCGACTTCTTTTGAATCACTTCATTAAATCCATTTTTATAGACTTGCCTTTATGTCACTTTTATTCTTTTTTTAAGTATTTATTCATATTGACTTTTTGTGTTGTCAGATCTTTTATCTTCTCTTTTAAACTTTACCTTAATTATACATAATTTTGTCTTACTTTAGACTGACTTTCTGTTGCTGGATGTCAAGAGAGCACTTCAAAACGTCTCCATCTCCCCCTGGTGGCTGGCTGCTGTATTGGTCATAAATCCTGCACCTTCCATGTTACTCGATGAGATTTCGGCCAAACTAAAAGCTCAAAGAACACACCTAGTACATTATGTCCAAAGGTGATTTCAGTCTTTTTAGGTAGATGTAATGAGTGTGTTTCCAAATTGCAGAATCGTGCTCTGCGTCACTACTGCACTACAACCATCAGATCTGGTAAAAGTCATTTCGTTAGGTTTGTTGCTCTCCACATTGATTTTACATTAATTTGACATTACTTTAATGCTTGGGTGCTGCACCTAAGCCTCATAATGTAGTTTTTTAATGTCAAATGCATTTTAGTACCTTGTTTGGTTGTGACATGACATGATGTGTTTTGTTTTGTATGTGACTGGAATTTTTTTCCTTTTGTACTGTTTTGTGATGGATTGTTTTTTTATATATTTTTTTATATTTTAGTTTTTTAATATACATGCAGGCCAAAGACAAATTTCTCCCTTTCATACACAAAAAGCAGATAATAAAGTATTTCTATTCTGTTTATTCTATAATGGTAGAGACATCCTGGAGTGTCACTCAAAGGGATTTGTTTATACGCTGAACTTGAGGCATTTGTTATGAACTATTTATCTGTCAAACATTCTGTCTAATAGTTTTCTCATTAGATTCCTACTGCCAGTACAGATTGCTGTTGTTTTATCGCCCAGGCCGAGTTGCATCACAGTGAACTAATGGGCAAATACATACTAAACTGACTTCAAGTAGATAAATGTCTTTCAGATAGGAGACAGGCTCTGATTCTGATATAAACAGATCTGAGATCAGCTGATGATGTGAGACAGTCTAAGTGAGGCTGAGTGCTAAAAACATGCTGACAGGACACAATGTATAAACGTCAAACCTGTCAGAGCCACCGCCCGAGGTACAGCAGGCTGGAGGAGAATGCTGATTGGTTGTGCAGGGCGCTATGACTACTGTTGCTATGTGAGCAGCCTACAGCGACCCTACATCTACACGTTCTGCCGCTGCAGACACTAACAGGCTGTGAAAATACTGCAGATAGCGAAGAAGAAGAAGAAGAAGAAGAGATGTGGCTCTGCTGCAGAGGAAGTTAGACGAGTGTTAACGTGTGTCATCAGCTCTACATGTACAGCGTTTATGTGAGACTCAAAGTTAGTTAGAATTGCTCAGAAGAGTTTAGTGGAAAAGAGTGTTTATTACGATCAAAGCACAGCGTAAATGTAAAACACTACGATCGAAGCGTCTAAGATTCTGTCAAGTGAGTGTCTCAGCAGAGCAGATGCTCTCACTTGATCTTATTAATCAAAGTCCGACAGTGAAGCTACTGCAGTAAAGCAATTCTGACAGTCAATCAGCATCGTCAGTGCAGCAAAATGACCCTTCTACAATCATTTTTACAGGTATGACAGGATTTACAGTGACATCTGTCCACATTACAATAATTTAATAACGGCTCAGGGAAAAATCACAGAGCATCTTTCTTGACTGAAGCCAATAATAAACCCATACATTCAATATTTTTTTAATGCATATTTGCATTTTTTGTCTTCTGCTTCTGGGAAGATTTTATTTTTGACTTACCAAACACAAAGACAATTTGGACAATTTGTAAGAGATCTGTAAGAATATTATACAGACATTTTAATGTTTGGACAGGTTTGATTTTAAACATTGACTTTATAATCAAAATTAAAGCCTCTGACTTTAGGATAAACACGGGAACACACTTTTCACTTCTATTAGAAGAGGTTATTCAGGTTATTCATTGGACTTCTTGTCTTTATATTTACATTTATCATTTACAAAAAAAACTCCTAAAAACTGTCTCACTTGTTGCTAAGAAATTCATTAAACTATGTAGTTGTTAGTTGTAGTTTAATAAATTAAAAAAAGAAAATTTAGCAGTAAGTGAGATAGTTACACCTTTCTACAGTAAATTATATTATAAATATATAATTTAATTTGAGGTCCAATTATGTAGTGCAAACTCTGCCATCTTTGTAAACATCTTTGTAAAAGAGTTTCCTGATGTTTCAGTTTGTGTTTTCAGACCCAAGACAGTTTTATAAAACCAGTCAAACCATTAAAAAGAAAAACTTAGAAACAGAGATGTTGAGAATTGGTCAAAATCGATGTTAAGGTGATTAATTCCCAGGACTAATAACTTCCACAGTAGTTCACTGTGTGTGTGGCTTCTGTCCAGAAAGATGCAGTCATTGATTTGGTAAACACCTCTCCGGTTTGAAGACTCTGAGTAGCGTGTTGAGGGCTGTGTACTGTACTTACCCCGTTCCACTCCACGCTCATACTCACTTCCTCGCCACCGTCTGGCCCGCTCTCGTACTTCACCGTGTCAGAGGTCAAGCTCTCGCGGCTTCGCTGTTTCTCCCGGGCCTCGGGCTCGCTCAGGACCTCTGCCACGCGCTGCTTGTGCACATTGTCCAGACCCTGATCAACACACATACGGCAGCAATAAAGGCCAGTTCACCTAATCCAATTAATACTAAAGCTGAGCACCTCTGCCACCTGCAGCTTTAGTGAACTGCAACACAGAGACGTACTGCACAGCTGACATTAACAAGAGCCAATTCAAACAATCCAATTAATATTTAAGCGATAGACTTCAACCACCTGCTGCCATAAAGCCACAACACTCTCACCTAACACGAATCGAAGTCACAGACAAAAGTAAACCAGCCTGTGAAGCTCAATGCTTCCTGCAGCTCATGCTCATCATTTCATTTTCTCGGAAATTTTTTTTTAATTAAATTTATTAAATTATACCAGTTTCAGACTACATGACACCCATGATATTTTTGTGTTATTAACCGTTGTTGACCAGTATGGGGTTTTTTTGGCCGATGTCGATGCTGACTGAGCAGGGCGTTCATCTATGTTTTATTTTTTTTATTTTTTATACAACATTTAATGCTGAATTTTAAATGTTAATTTGACACTATTACGTCTGCAATGTCTGTGTTTAAATAAAAAACTAAATTCAAAAACGTAAAAAGAAAAATGTTTAGATTCATTTTTTGTTGGCTGGCCTGGTGAAATAATTAGCAGCTGATGTTGTGAAATAATTGGCTGATACTGATGATCTCAAAATGTAATTTAAGATACTAGTTATGATGGTCACTGTGTTAGATTACATTATTATAGAGTCGTACATTCTGGCTGTCTTGTGTCGGTAAAATCTAAAAAGAAAGACAGAAAAAATGACAGTGGAAATGAGGAGGACGGTATGCATCGTCAATTCAAAGACAACTGGAGGCACCGATAACGATCTCTTCTCCATGTTTACAGCCGTGCACTGCAGTGTGTTCTCGGCTTCTTTCCTGAGAATTCACACGTGCTAGACCTTCTGTCGGATGCTGTGAGGCGCCACCAAGCGTGGTGTCAGTTGTCACCCAGTATGTCACACTACACAAGATAAAACGATCGATTGTGGTGCCCGACACACCCATTGTCCTTCCCAGCGTGACCCAGCGCCCTACGTCAGCCTGATGGGACTGTAATTGGACTGGTATTTTTCTGAACCTGGCATTAAAACGTTGACCTTAAGGGAAAGAAGATTAAAGATAAAAGTCATCTTTGATAGGAGATAATACCGTATGACCGGAAAAGAGACACTGGAGAACTTAAAATTCATGATAATATTTCATAGATCATTCTGTAATGTAATAATGTTTTCATCTGAGAAACACTCCATCTTCATCTATCTTCAGGAACACGTTGGCAAAGTAAAGCAGCCCGTGGTATAATTAAAACTAGACCAGTGATACAACACAGTGCAGACTGATACACACACCTGCCTCAAGAATAAATAATATATGAAGTGGAAAAATACAAAAACAACAGGCCAACAACATGTAAAACACTGATGTCACTCACAGTCTAAATGCTCTGAATGTGTAACTTGTCAATATTATCATAGTTTTAAATAAGCAGCATAACACCACCTGAAATATTTCTAAACGTCTCTATAATTTGATTAAATACCGCTATGTCATTACTTCCTAAAGCTGTATCTACACAGGAATCCAGTTCAAACCCAGTGTTTTATCATGTGTAATTTTACAACCAAGCAAGACTTGATATGAAATCCTGGAAGAAAATCTTAATTCAGGGTAAACGCTGCAGAGTTTTACCGCTGTTCTGCCACTTCTCATCTCCACAGGAACCTCATTAAGTCTCGGTTAAAAAGCTCCTCTTCAAGCTCTGCAGTGCATCGTCTCATCCTTAATTTTATGCCAGACTGCACATAAGTTGATTTAATTTACTCTAAATCCTGAGCTGGTATTCATTCATTTGTCATCTCCTGCTGCGTCTGCAGTTTAAACACAAACAGACACATCTACACCCCAGAAATCCTTTGCTCTTAGTCACATCAGTACGAGGCCACACCTGTTTTCTGGAACGCATGGCAGCTTCCTCCAGCGTCTCGGCCGCCTCAAACTTGCCCTGCCGCCTGTAGAGGGCGCCCAGGTTCTTCAGGGTGGTGGTCACTGTGGGGCTGCAGATACAAAGAGCAGGAATCATTTTGAGTGAAAGAGACCGCAATCACACATTTAGTATACAAATGAAAGGATTAAAAACCTGGATTTCAATTTGATTTTTTGGTGCTAGACTTTTCAAGAGATGGAGGTTTACTTTCTGTCGATAAATCTAACTGTGTCTAAATGTGTCGGAGCCTTAGATGGTGTTATTTGGGTGTTAATTGTGCTAATTTACAATTCTCATGAACTCATGTGCACTCAGTTACACACAGGTGGCATTCAGAATGTTCACGCAGGTCATTTACACAGTTATCTGGAGTGTTTGCTGAATCTGATGTGGCACACTTGAACAACACAGTTAAAATTGAGTTAAGATAAGAATACCAAAGTGTTTGCTTGCACGAAGTGCGACGAGTCTTTATTATTTGACATATATTCCTTATTCTACAATTAAAAAACAGGATTATCTATCTATATAATATGGAAAATGGAAAACAAACATTTTTATGTATACAGGATGCATGGACTCTTAAGTTTGTCTGACACATTCTTCTGTCCAATCTATAAATGTATTTTGCAGTGGATATACAGTTAATATGTAATCAGGGTTAAGACTTACAAACACACTGACCTGTCTACTTTACATGCCTTGTACCAGCCTCCATATTCCCCAAATGGTGAGCCGTCCTTCTGCTTCCCCTACAAGACAAAAGCCGTGTTCACAATTTACAATAAAAACTGCTTCAAGGATTCACTACACACACACACAGACTGAAATGTGAAATTAGTCATTCCAAGACCGAAATGAACCAATTTCTGTAAGTGGCTTTAATACCATGGAGGGATTATAGCCAGGAAGGAACCTGTTAAACACATTTCAAACCATGACCAAATAAACGTCCACTTATTGGGTACTCACACTATCATCACTAAAGCTCTGAGTTTAATGCCGCTGTCAGAGCTAATTCAATTCTGATTATGTTTTCATCAGCACCTGCAGCCAACAAATGTGTCATAACTAGTGATGGGAAGCAAGAACCTGTTCCAAATTATCCAGTCCATCAGACTTGTATGCCTCTAAGATTATTAATACCTTTTACTGATGCTGGCATGTTTTTGTGGCATGTGCTGCAAAATCCTGACATCAAACTCATGTGTTTACTTGGCTGAACTTCACAAAGAAAGATGACTGCCTGTAAAATGATCATTTTCAGTAAAGGTGGAAACAACAGCAATATGATGAAACATCTTTCTACGTAACATGGGAAAGTCCAGGAATGACATGGATGTCGATCTACACGAGTGCCACTGGCCGACTCGTCCCTTTACACCATCTGGCTGTTACCGCCCCCCTCGCAAAAAAAACCCCCAAAAAAAACCAACCTGAAACTGTTTTTTTGTGGTGTTTTCTTTTGTAGGAATTTTAACCAGGGCTCAACAGTTTTATCTTATACTTATTAATAAAAATAATAACAGCTGAAAAAAGCTGTTGCTGTGCATCTTTCAAAGCCACGGAGGCAAAAGACAGATGCTATTTATTTCACCAAGTCCACTTTATTACTAATCCTCCCTCCTGTGCGGAACAAACACCCCTTCATATTCTTTGGTGCAATGTACGGCAGCAACAGGTCATTAATATTCATTCTGAGGCTCTGACACAGCTGGAGCATGCGCTACGTGCTGTTTACAGAACATTGTAAGCGTGGACGCTCACATCATATACAGTTGAGTTATTGTTGTTTGTGTGGATGGCGCTTATTAATGTCCTTTTCTACTCTGGTTCTACACTGTGTCCGGACTCAGAGATAGTAAAACAGTTGTGTTCATGCTGAAAACCTGTGTAGGAAAACTGACAGAAAATTGATCAATAAGGGAATCGATCTAGTTGCAACTCGGTAAACATTGAATTATTAAAATGATGTTGAATGTCAGATTTTGTCCGTAACTGCATGTGACATTTTAAGTCACTGCAAGGTTTTAGGGACAGCATTAACATACCAAATCATTTAACACTGGCATCGAGATTGACACATAAAAACAGACAGACATGACTGACAAGCAGAACCATTTGAAATCATCAGCCGATCATCGTCCCTGATACCCACCTTGCTTTGTTCCTCTCTCTCCTCAGCATGCATCCATATCGGTTTGTTCTCATCTGCAGAAAACACACACACAATCATCAGACAGACATAAAACAGCACCAACATTTGTTTTCTACAGTCTGAATGGTTCTAAAGGAATGGGATTGTTTCTCAGCTGAAAGGTCGTTTTTGTTTACGGCTGTGTCCTCCACTGAAAAGATAACAACAGTCTGAAAATATTAACCTTCACATGAGAGGCAGGGATTGGGAGAAAGTACAGATTTGTGTGTGCATGCTGTGCATAATTTAAGTAGTTTTGGATATGAGCAAACTGCCTGTAATGTCATGTGTAAGCTTGTGTGCTCTTGGTACCGTCTACAGAGCCGAACTCCCTCTCGTGAGCTCGGGTGAGGATTTCTTTGTACAGAGTCTCGGCCTGCTTGAACTTGCCCTGCTTCAGGTAACAGGATGCCTAGAAGTTTACAGTAGATTAGATTAGATACGTTATTCATTCCAGATGGAATTCAAAGGGAAATTTTAGAAGAACGCAAAGAGCCAGTCGTTAAGAGTAAGAGAGAGCAATACCAGTTAAACTCTCAGGGAATCCATCATGCAACGTCACAGATGTACATTAATCATTAATAACAGGTAATAACTGTCATACTGAAATGTCAAAAGCTCATTAAAGAAGATATATTATTATGAATATATGCCCACATTCCCATTAACTGATAACAGCAGCATTACTTCATTCTTACAGTTTGAAACCCACTGTGTGCACTGACCAGGTTGTTCTTGGTTTTGGCCACGTTGGGGTCATCAGGGCCCAGTTTAGTCTGGTAGATCTCCAGCGCTCTCATGTAGTAGTACTCCACCTCCTCGTACTTGCCCTGGTTCTGACACAGCAGAGCCAGGTTGTTCAGCTGCTTGGCCACATCTGGGTGGTCCTTCCCCAGCACCTGGGACGGATGAGACAGGGGGGTTAAAACAACAACCGGAGGCATCAAACAAAACAAGTTTGCGTCTGGTGTGCGCCATTTGGTCGACAGCACCAGAGCGGGTCTTCCCCACCAGCCTTTAGCCAGGTGCTGGTGTCCAAATATTTACCATGCGTTTCTATCTAGAATGAGGAAACAGAGGACGTTACCTATTTCAAGTTCTTAGGAATAGTCTTAGAGCCACAACTCAAACATGAAGTGATCAAAAACAGTAAAGACCTATCTTCAAATTAATCAGGCACTAAATACCCACTCTCGGGAAGCCCAGTTATTTATGCATTTCATGATCTTAAGTCATTTTTCATATAGTTTGGGCTCAATTATCAACACCTACAATCTGAAACCTGATGTCTTTATTCAGTCACCCTTCAAAAATAATGGACAAAAACCTGTCTGATCACAGCATCACTGTGATCGAAGAGACAGATACAGTTATGAGTTTTGTTTTCTCAAATTAGTCTTCAAACGTATCAGCGGTTTAGCCCCAGAGCCTCTTTCCAGATGAGACAGATTAAATAGGAGCATAGTGAACTGACACTAGGGCTGCAACTAATTCTTATTTATTTTATTGCCGGTTAATCTGATTAATATGTCGGTTCGTTGTTTGGTCTATAAAATGCAAGAAAATGGTGAAAAATGCAAAACTGCAAAACAAACTGTTTATCATAGACTGTTACAACCCCCCCTCTGCACACGCAGCCAAATGTGGCAGCCAGAAAACTTTGGAAGTGGATGTGTTGGCAATAATCTGGATAAGAAAGTGGTGTAAGCTTTCCCTGTGCTGGGAAGGTTTAAAGCCATTAGAGTCAAGAGTGGCAAGCATGAAAGAGATCCAGAGGGATCATCAGAGGTGGCCAGACCCAGAAAACTGCAGCGTGGGGTTTATCACAGTGACTGACCGTTCAAGAGAGGAGGTCACAGAGGGACAGAGAGAAAAGAAGACAATCCTGGAAAAGGAAGCACCAGAACAAATTCAGAGAGGATGGAGGAAGAGAATGTAAAAGAGAAAATAAGATAAAGTTTGAAGAAGTCAGCACTTTTTGCTGCTCAGCGAGACATACTTTAATAAAGTCAATGGGGGACAGGGAATGTTAAAAGTGGAAACCAGGAGGACAAGAAAAACAACAGCTTGTTGCCTGTTGTTGATTTTTGGCTTCAGTTTTCAGCAGTTTATATCTGTTGGAGGCTTGAGATCAAACACTTCCACAGCATTACAGGATCATCTGCCTCACTGTTGGAGACTGACAGCCTCAGTGTCTGATCCACAGGATGCTGTGCAGCCATCTACCTATTCACCTCCTCCTCCGCATCACACATCTGACAGCTTTCCTGTAAGCATCGTTAGCTGAAAAAGGACTGCCATAAGCCACGCAGAAAGGCAGGGTCAGTGTCGCTGTGGAATTGATCGTGTTTATTGATAGGACTGAAAAGTCTAAAAGTGCTACAGTTAAGGTTTCTGGGAAGCTCTGAAACACTACCTTTTAAGACCATTGTGAACGCAATTTAGACTTTGTCGATGCTCCCGATGTGAACATGGAACAAAAGTGGCAGGCGTTTGCTGGTAGTTTTATGTTTTTCTAACTTCACGTGTGACTCTAAAGCCTTTATACCCTGTTTTCCGCAGCAGGCTTCAAATTCACCATTTTCAACAGGCTTTAACCGAGTACTAAATGTGCTGTTTTGGACGTTACCTTCTAATCCGAAGAAAATAAGACCCTGTAAGGCCTGAAATTAAGGTTATTACATTTGGCACTTTTTAAGGACCTGTGG
>JAPQRN010000016.1:23289673-23306036 GCA_037367275.1 Coranthus polyacanthus | reverse complement strand
CAACGCTCTAAAACCAGCCACTGGCAATTTGACAAGTTGAGTCTCAGGCCACACCATCAGCTCAAACTGCTGCAACCGTCACCTTCATCCACCAGAACCACCCGTACACCACGGCATAATTTACGTTTATGGTGGTATCCATGGCACCAACAGGAAAGGGGCGTGGGCAGCAGGAGCTCATCTGCATTTAAAGCAACAGACACTGAAACAGGAGCAGGACTGAAGTGAAAACCAGAGATAAACACATGACAGAATGAACGACTGCGAGGTATTTTCAGCTGAAACTTCTGAGGACAGCTTCTGTTAACTTATTAAATAGGATACGATATGACCCCTTTAAGAAGAAACTTCCTCCACATCTGCATGTAAAATGAATAGGCGGCAACCACAACAACAAAAGTATCGTAGCAACAGACAAACACAAAAAGCTACTGTATCTGGACCCAGGTGACACAACACTGTAAGTGAGTTAAACACTGACGATATTGTCTTAGTAAATAGTGTCATGAAACGTGCTCATAGCATATGAAGTGATGTGTAATTTGATCAGTGTGTAGTATGTGACGAACCTTTGGTGGTTTGTCCTGTTGTGTCGCCTGCGCGGAGCTGCTCCGCCGGGTCTCTGCTGCTGACAAGCCGCGAGGGAGCACAGGAGCCCGGATCCCCCGAGTCAGACAGCCCGCTGCCGCCGCGGCTGCTTTTACAGACATCTGAACTAAACGACCGGCGTCTTAACGAGAATTAGCATCTTTACCCTTCGTGCAAGTTCGTGCAGCGCGTGTCTGTGTCCTTCTGCGTGGGTAACCAGACGTCCTGTCACGTGATCTAGCAATGGAGAAGGGTGCGCTCGAAAATCCCACCTGCACAGCGCCGGTTCGGTTTAGCGTCAGTTTTTTTTCCTACTTTATCGAAGCTTCTGACACATTTAATTTGGCGTTTAATGGCAGAGTGTGAGTAAGACGCAGATGGAGCACTTGTTCGTTTTAGTTTAACTCCTGACGACACATAAAATCTAGTACACGTCGTGACATTGGCCGTTTGTTTCTGTGTAATCGACAGCTAACAAAGATTTAATTTAGTTTAATACACATTTTGAACACGAATGCATTGCAAACCTGTTGACATACATACATGCAGAATAACGAGTTATCCCCAAAGTCACTGTATTTTTACGCGAATTCAACGAATATATTAGAAAGAAGTAATAAAACTGTCGAACTGTACAGTGTAGTCTTCAAACAGGAATGAATTGGCTGTTTTTCTTTTTTTCCTTGTCTTATAGAAATGGAATGTCTTTCCCCAAATCTTTTTTTATTATTATCGTTTATTAATAACGACCTTGTATTTATTTATTTAAATTATTTTTCTTGATTTTAACGTTAAACGCCAACGGCACGACGCTGTTACCAAAAGGAGCTCCGCCAAAGTTGGCCGATCAAAACGTTCGCTGCGTTAAAAAACAGTTAAACCGTTTACCTACAAGGAAACAATTTAATGTGAGTTTTATCGTTAGTATGAGTTAAATATAGGTTAAATAAACACCGACTAACATTTGTCTGTTGTCGTATCAAGCAGACGCGGATTAAATAATTTGATTTCCTTCCTGGTGAAGGAAAGAGAAACTCCGTGTTAGTTTACACCCGGGAGCCGGAAAGTAACTAGTAGAAGGTAGCTAGGTAGGCTAATGTTTAGCTTTAATCAGAGGAGGTGCGCACTTTTACACAACATTTCAGATGGCTGTACGCTGGTTATGCAGGTAAGAATTAAATGATTAAATTGAAGAAGCGGTAATTATATGTTTAGAGCGAAAAGCTGAAGTTTTTTGACCAAGGTGGGGCTGAGTCAGGTGATCTACGGTAGCTGCCTGAGCTAGCTTCACGCAGACAAAGGCGTTCAAAACGAAGGAAAACTGATCCGCTGCTGCTTTTCTGTGCCAAAACACGTCCATTTTAATGTTAAGTAGAGTCCGGTAGAAGGCACATTAATAAAGCGGGTTGTTTTTAAGCGGGGTTGAGTAGTGGAAGCCCCTCAGATAGTCTGTGGGAGGGGCGACCGACACCAGCAGCCCGACCGACGGCAGTCAAGCAGTCAGTCAGTCGGTCGGATGGTGCTGAAGCTGACCGGAGCCTCGTCGCCGCTCATTTTGGGATTATCCATTTGGGATGCTACTTCCCCTCCACGAACCGCCGTGCTCTGGCTGATGGAAACAGACATCCGCAAAAATGTGCGCGAATGTGTTCGGAGTTTTGAAAAGGTGAGAAATAACCTGCGACGGGGCTGGCTGGCGTGTGTGAATGTGTGGGTTTGTGGGATCTGGAGGTGTGGTATTTGGTGGTTCTGGTCTCCGCAGAATGCTTTTAAGCACCGTTTCGCTTCCAGCCACCTGAACGGGATTTTCGGTGGTGACATAATGCGCAAAGCCGTGCAGGACCGGTGCATGCAGCCTGGAGCTGGAGAAGGTGCATGGAGACGTTTAAGCAGCGTGTGCTCTTTGCATGTTACCTCCAGCTCACACCGTCTATTCTTAGCTTTCACATCAACACCAGATAGAGCATTTTTCTGGTGTCTCTTGGCCCAAACTGGGGGGGTGAGGATGTGTTTGCCAGGCAGCAGGCTGGAGTGGATTTTGCTCAGATTATCCTAATAAATACTCAGATTTGGAAGCTCTGAACCCTCACGCGTTCATTCTGGAAATGCCCAGCCCTCACCCTCTTACATAAAAGTACTTATAGGAT
Source organism: Coranthus polyacanthus (assembly GCA_037367275.1). Taxonomy (NCBI): domain Eukaryota; kingdom Metazoa; phylum Chordata; class Actinopteri; order Kurtiformes; family Apogonidae; genus Coranthus; species Coranthus polyacanthus. The sequence goes on along the minus strand of JAPQRN010000016.1, from coordinate 23,303,301 downwards.
CCAGTCTATTCTAATTAGGGTTATGAGAAATCATCATATTGTGAGCATTCATATGCAACAATCACATCACCGCTTTGAGGTGCTTGGACAGATAATGACAGACAGTCTCATGATGCAACCTCTCCCCTGAGCCATGTTCCTTTGCAAAAACTAAAATCCGTTTCTTATCTTAATCCTGTGTATTACCATTCACCCTGCAGATATACAAAGTTCACTTTGATGTAGGCTGCGTGTCTTTTACAGTGACTGAAAGAATTTCCTCCCCTTTCCCAATCTTCTTTGTTTTGTTTTTTTTAGGTAGAAATGTTATAGTACAAGAGTTTTATCACGAAACAAGCAGCATTTCAGCAGACCAGATGTTGCATAGGTGTGAGATTGTCACGATAAGCCACAGAAAATATCACCTTTTCATGGTACGTTAGGGTTTTCCCTAGATTTGTGGAGGGCTCAGGTAGAATTGGGAGCTGTGATGGCTTTATGTTGTTATTTCATTCATCACTACGGCTGGGCGCTACAATGATAATGAGAATTATCATATCACAATATGGTTTTTATATTATATGGTAAGTTTCTTATGACAAAAAAAAAATTATATCGCGATGATTGTCATAGTTTTTCTGTCTTTAGGGTTTTATATTGTTTACATTATCAAATAAAACACAAAATGTTTCAATGTTTTGATGCTTTGATGCTTTACGTAATTTTACACGTGTATGTTTTGGTATCGAACAAACATTTTATCGTTTTAATTGTTCCGATTGTTCTACCTTTGGATTTCTGAAATGTTATGGCCATAAAAAAAATCAAACCACAAATAACCATCTGGTTTCTTCACTGATGCAGAGAGATTTTCCGTTTTGGCAAGTCTTGAAATCTGGCAGGTAAATGTTCGTACCAAAACACTCATGTTACAAGAAACTATACGGAGACTCTACTGCATTTTGGTTTGATTACATAAAAGCAAGATGCTGCCTTTAGGTTAATTAAATCGTCATGTGTCAGTGTTTACCAAGGAAACCTTTAAAACAGAGGACTGGAGATGCGTATGTGACCGCAAAAAAAATCTGCTTGTCAGGTGAGTCAAAAAGTTATTTTCAGAACGCTGCAAACCAAAGTAGAGTAGAAGATTGCCTTGTGAAGTTTGACCAGATGTTTTTGTCTGCTGGTCTGACACAAAATGTTTTATCCAGCACTGAATCTAGGATGCTAAAAAAATAACTTGAAACTGTCACAGTCCGTAATGTTTTCCTCTAACACTCCTCTCATTAATAACTACAGATAAATGGCCGTGTACTGAGGATTAATGAGCGTAATGTCCTCTCGGTAGCACTTTGATTCTGCTAATTCTTCTAAGAGAGGTTAAACTGGGAATACATTTCACTGCTTGAGGCACCTGTGACTCTCCTCGGCTGTTTGACCAGATCTCCCCACACGATGTGGACTTTTATTCCCCAGATACACTGAAGTGTTTCATATTTTGGGTGTCGGTCCGCCGCGTTTCGTTTCCCATCTGTATTTTAAGCTTGATGGGCAGACAGGATGGTTTTTATGTGGATTAGAGAGCGATCGTCGTCATGTCGGCCAGCGAGCCTGACAGAAAAGCACAGCAATACTCCGAATGGTGGTCGTGTGGGTGTTTCTTCTTGTAGAGACGAAATGTAGGTTAACCTCATTCAGTTTCATGATTATGTGCCTGATTGTGAAACAGAATTTCATGTAGATATTTCCCTGTGTGTGGGTAGTTTGTGGTTGTCAACGGATCGATCTGGAGTTGTGTCTAACAAGAAGAAAAAGGAGGTCAAGGTCAAGAAATCGTTCCTCTTTGCGGGGGTTCAGTGCATCTTTTTGTTTACCTGTCACCACTTAGGCCTTTGCACATGGACTGTCTCCAACAGGTTATATGTTATTTGTGAGTGCCGCTGTCATTGTACTCTGATTAAAGGGTGTTCAGGTCAGTGACTCTACTTCTTTGAGAACAGACCAGTTCTCACATGGTCAGAGAAAAGGACAAACAGGTAACAAAAGAAAAAATCGGTATCACTAGTCTCTTATTCTTAGTACTTCATATAGCTGAAGCCACAGCGTATATGAAGAAGGAATTAACTGAGGTCAGGTCAAATATGGCAGATTTAGACATGAAAATATGCTCTCAGTTCCAGATCAGCAAAAAATTGATCATGTTGATTGATCGATATTATCATGCAGCTGTGTGTAATTTTTTTTTCCCCCAGAGCAATCGCTGCCTTCATTTCCATTTGACCATCTTCAAAGACCACCAAGTTATGGTAGAGACCTACTTTGTGTAAAAAATTCAGACAAATAGTCAGTAATAATAAATACCACTTCTTGACCTGTTCAGATGAACTCTGTTGCACATGTAGATGCAACGAATAAATGTTTTTAGGGCAGCAATTCATTATTCACTTTTGATGAATCTTGATGAATCTATAGAGCTCGGGATCGTTCAAAACAAGAACTGTAAGTGACCGTCAGTCACACTATGTTTGCATCATAAACTGTTCATGCAGTTTCTCAATTACCAGCAGTGTACAATTAGTAACAGGCTTTTTAGTTTAGTGACCTTTAGTTTATAGACAGACATGACGTCCCAGTCACCTTGACCTTTGACCACAAGGAACTTCACTTCATCCTTGAGCCTTAGTGAATGTTTTTTTGCCAAATTTTGCAATATTCTGTCAAGCCTTGCTTGATATATCACGTTTTAAACATAATGGGGACCAACAGCATTAAAAAAAAAAAAGGTTTATTCAGAACATATGGGTCAAAAATACTTATATTTTCCCACAGATCAGGAGGTTACAGATAATCCATATTATTTTCTCTCAAGTTTTCACCGTCATGATGGCAGGAAAGAAATTAATCTCATAAACTGCTCTAAGTCGGGCAGGGCCACCGTTACAGAGCATTTCATGCTTTGTTCAGGTGCTCCTCGTAATGCTCTGCTTCTCTTCAAGAGGCAGCACTCGTAGGTTTTCTTTCATGGACAAAGAATCTGTCGACTGTGTGTTCTCCCGATGGATGGTTTAAATCATTGACTTTCAGGGTGCAGCCCTACAAACCTCAAATGATGGAAAACAACACAGAAGTAGTTTAGTTTCTTCCAGTTGTGTCTAAACCAGTGAATGATCACAGTCAGCTCAAATAATCACAATAAAGCAATTATGTAATGCTTGTGACAGGCCTAAAATTAATGTGTGTTTTATTCAGAAATGCTGATGTTTTGCGGAGAACAATTTCCAGAAATCTTCCTTTTGTTAAATAAATGAACAATCCTAAAATTGAATGCGTATGAGAACAGAGCTTCACGCATGGCCTTAACATCGGAACTCACTGTTGTAAGTTTCACTGGTGGAAGTTAAACGTTTGGCTGAGGTTACTGTGTTTTCTCTGCCAGACGCTTTGGCAGGAGTCCACAGGAGTTGGAGGTCCTATTCAGATAGTTCTGGTCTGAGAGTACTGAAAAGAAACTTTTAAAGTAATCCTTTCATTCTGGCCATTGGACAATGTAAAGGCTCTGTGCTCCATTGTTGTTCTTTGTTCGGACTTCCTTTCATGCTGCCTTGTACGTTTTTTTCCAGCCTGTTTGGAAAGCCCTTTGATGGTGGGAAGAGGATGGACCATGGCGGCTCGCAGCAGCAGCAGCAGCCGCATCCGCATCCGATGGAGGCTCAGCAGCAGCCGTACCATCCGCAGCACCCGGCCATGATGCGTTTGTACGAGGTCCAGAAGGAGGTGGCCTCTCTGGGGCCTCAGGTCTGCACCTTCAGCGGCCTGCAAAACGACCGCGACTACAAACGTCTGGAGCGAGAGCTGACCCGGCTGCTGCTGGAGGTGGACCAGGTTTGTTTGTTTGTTTATTTAGATCTCCGTTAGCAACTGCATTAAAGGTATAATTTCTAATATTTCTGATTTAAAACATGCAAAAAGGAACTAAAATTATCAACAGTGTGTGGGGGAAATAACAGTTTTATGTCGACATATTGTATTTCAGTTGCTTGTCTACTGCTGCCTCTATTGATTTGTTTGTTAGATTGGATCCAAACTAGCATTTTAAAACAGCAAAGTCACACAACAACATAAACAAACTAAGCAACTGAGGCAGTGGTAGACTCCCAACTCCCGTATTTTGCAAGGTTTTTTTGTGAAAGGAGTGTGATGACTTTGAAGAGGGTTTCAGAACTGCAGTTCCTCACTGTGTGAAGGCAAGGTAAAGCAGAGAAAATATTCAGAGTTTTGGCAGTGGACACCCACACCACATCTGTTGATATTTTTTAATCTTATTCTTACAAATTATACCTTTTAAAACAGTAGCTATTCTTCCTGGGGTCCCATTTGTATTTTTTAACAATACTTCAATATCAGAAATCACATCTGTTCACATCTGTAACTTTCATACTCACAGGTGGACACGGAGGGCAAACCGGAGCTGCAGGGGGCACGAAAGAGAGCAGCGCAGGAGGTGGAGGGCCTCCTCCGATACCTGGAGGAGAACACCACCCACCCGTCCAGAGTGGCCATCGAGGAGCTGAGCAACGAGGCGCGGCGACTGGTGGATGAGCAGGTGGTGGCGCCTCAACGGGCCGGCGGCGTGGCCGAGATAAGCGACGAGCTGGTGGACGCGCTGCAGGAGCTGGTGCTGAAACTCACCCAAGTCAAGACCGAAGGGAGGGTGCCGCTCCGTAAGGCGCGCTACCGAGCACTAACACGCCTGTGCGCCGTGCAGGATGTGATCGAAGGGCGCACACAGCAGCAGACCCTCTCCCTGCCGCTGTCAGGGGACACCCACGAGGCCGTGCACTGCATCAACCAGGTGATGGTGAAGGTGAGCGTGGCCCGCAGTCAGCTGGTGGCTCTGCTCATGGGTCTGAGTGGGCGGGACAGCTGCGCCCACCTGTCTCGAATCCTGACGGAGATGCAGGTGGAGCTGGACGCTCTGGATGTTTCTGGGAACGCTGCGGTTAGAAATTACCGGAAACAGGTTGTGGAGGAGATAAACGGGCTGCTGAAACATCTGGACCTGGAGGGAGAGGGAGACGACACGCGCAGGTAAGCAGCACGCAGATAGTCTTATTTTTCATTAGTTTATATTTTTATTTTGCTTTTTTGTTTTCAATTTCAGTTCAGTTTTAATCAGATCTGCACAATTAATCAAATCACAATGTCAGCCTGTGCATTATATAATCACAAAAGGTTTCAGTTTAAAGGTCCAGTGTGTGTCTGGTGACTGGGCAGAGAGAGGCACTAGACTTGTTCAAGTTTCATTTCACTGAATTGAAAAATTATACATTTCAAAATGATCTGTAATCTGTACACTTTTTGTACAATATTGTCCACAATAATTGCAATAAGACTTTTTCACCAAATCATGCAGCCTAGTTGTAATAGTTAAGTTCAGTCATTGTAAATGGGACTCCAGCGCTTTCTCCCGACCTCGTCCGCCATGATGCCAGGTGTGTCCAGATTGACAACTCAGACGCTTGACGTGCTGCCATCTGCTGGTGTAAAGCTAAAAAACTGGAAGATGGATTTCATATCTACCCAAAATACTAGGTTTATGTATGAAATAAAGTGATAAAGAAGAAAATATCTATACTTAGTTTATGTTACACCTACTTTTTTATCACGTCATTAGTGTAGCGACAGCTGGAGTTAATACAGATGTCCAGGAAGTACCACTTTAAATCTTCGCGTACTTGTAATTGTTACTGCTGATGCTGTAGTTCACCACCAGCGTAGATACTGAATTATAGGGGAATTTGATTTGAATAATACAGCGCAGACGCGCTGTCAGAAGTAAATTAGAGTCACATCACTCTAGCGGAGTTTTGGACAAATACGCCCACAAAGTTCTCATTATGTCGAACATCAGACTGAAGTACTCATTCAGGCGCCACTGCTTTCACTTTCACAAGGCTTGTCTGATAAAATATGTGCTGAAAGCCACATTAATATAAACAAATATTAATGAAGTAGAAATGAATGTGCTGTCTTTAAAGAGGGCACATCAGCATTTTAATAAAACACATTGGATGAAGTTGTTTCAGTTTTGTCAGCGATACAATAAAAATTATGCGCCATAATTTTACAGTATAGTATAGTTTTAAAGGCTTTGTTTTTTATTGCACCTTTGTCTTTTGTGTTAATTGTGATTCTTTGGTGTGAAGGAGCTGCGTCGCCTCCTCCGCTCCATGACTTTCAGATACTTCAGCTGCAGATATTTTTCCTCCTGACAAAAAAACCCCCTTTCTGACAATGCAGCTCATTCAAATATTGGGACACTTTGCTTGAAGCAGAATCATTGTGATGATATGATCTTATTTTATTGTTTTTTTATTTCAAACGTAAGATTATAACTTTCACAAAGGATACTAAACGTTTAAATGTTATTAAATGCTTGACATGACTCATTTAAGTAATGTGGCCTCATGTACCGTAGCACAATTCATTACTTTATACATCATTTGATTATTACCTCGGCCAAAGACGTTATGTAATCGCTGTTTGTTTGCCTGTCAACAGGATTAAGCAAAAAACTAGTCAACTGGACAGATTTTCATGAACCTTTGTGTGGAAAGGATGATGCGAGATGATTGAATTCTGTTTAAACTGCACAGCGAAGCTGCCGAGGCAACAATGCTGCGTTCGTGCCATTGTTTGAACCATAACTATGAGCATCTGAGTGGGGAAAAATCTGTGCCACTTGTACTTCAGAGTTGGAGACATTTTTCACAGTTAAAACAATGTATTTGTCAATAGAACAGGTACCAAAATATCTACAAAAAACACCACGGCCAACAAGGTAACTAACCCTCATTATCTCTAAGAAAACCAAGTATTAAACAAATTCAAGTCTAAACTGAAGTTTAGATACATTTATAGAGCCATAGTTCACATATGACAGTCAGGCAGAAGACTTTCTATTAACTGATGTTATTTATGGGGTATTTATCCTGGTGGTAGTGCAGTTACTTTCTACTGTGTCGCCTGTTGATGATAAAATACACATTTACCCCAAATTACTGAGTGTGGATATTGATCTTTTAAAGGTCCAGTGTGTAACATTTAGGAGGATGCAATTGCAGAAACTGAATATAATATTCATTATAATTATGTTTTAATTAGTGTGTTAAATCATGTGAAAATAAGAATCCTTGGTTTTTCGTTGCCTTCGAATGAGCTGGTTACATCTACAGAGGGAACAGATCTATCATGTTGAACTGCCCTGTTTCTGGAGTAGCTCAGAACAGACTTCCTCTTCTTCTCTTTTCTGTTTTACAACGGGTGGCGTCCAGCGTTAAGGTGCATTACCATCACCTACTATGTCTCAGTGTGGACCAGAGTTATTACCCCCTTAACTGAACTCAAATTATTGACTTTGAGGGAAAACAGTAGCTCAGATTGTATGTACAATTGCCTAGATTGTTTGTGTTCCAGAGTATTACTTAGTTAGCTGTTCAGTTCTACAGTTTTTCAGTTTCTAATAATCAAAGATAGATCATTTCTGTCACATCATCATTTCTGTCTGCTATCATTACTATACCAACCTTAATAAAGTCACTGTTGGTCGACTTCTACTTCTAATAACCAGCATCAGCAGGTTGGTCCTGATTCAGATTCTACATTGAGCTCTGATTATCTCTGTGATCCTTCAGGTACGACTTGGCACAGAACAACTCCATCCGTGAGATCGAAGCAGTCCGAGCTCACGTGTCCCACTTGCGAGAGGGCGTCCTGCGTCACTGTCTGATGGGAGACCTGAGCTTCAGACCCAAAGCCGAGCTGCAGAGCCTCCTCACGCACCTGGACCAGGTGGACACGGCCAAGAACCCATGCATCCGAGAGGCCCGCCGCCGCGCCGTGGTGGAAGTCCAGGCCATCATCACTTTCCTCGACCTCCGAGAGGCCCTCGCTCGCCGCTACCCGGGACCCAATGAGCACCCGCCACACCGGGCCGTGTGGATGGTCCTGGGCAGCCTGTCGGACCTCCAGGCTCAGGTTCTGGGCTTCGACGGAAAGCGGGCCGACAAGAGCTACATGATCCTGGAGGAGCTGCTGACCAAACAGCTGCTGGCGCTGGACGCCGTGGACCCGCAGGGCGACGAGACCACCAAAGTGGCCCGAAAACAGGCGGTGAAGTTCGCCCAGAACATTCTGAGCTACCTGGACATGAAGACGGACGAGTGGGAGTACTGATCCACGAAAAAGACCGTGTGGGAACTGATAATGTGTATATAAAAACTCCTATCATTCCACGGGCTTGACTCTGTAAATACTGACTCAAACCCCCAGAATGCACTGCAGCAGCGCTTTTCTTTTTCTCTTTGTGGTCGTCACCAACAAAGAACTCCTTTTGAGAAACACTGACGTTCTTTTTGAGGATTTTCTTTTTGTATGTGTGTGAGTCGTCTGTTGTGTTTGTTGCGGTTGTTGAAGCCTGCTGCCAAAGCACTAACTAACGCCTGTTTCGGTGGTCGTTTCCTCCAGACTGCACTTCGATAAAACTACCCGAGTGTGATGGATTGCTTCGCAGCGGCTTCCCCATCTGGCCTGATTAACGTGAGTGTCAGTTGCTAATGGAGACAGCCAGTATGTGTGTGTTAAATACAGTGACCTAATTATGGAGAGTGGTCCACTGCTCCCAGATAGTGATACCTGTTGATACTGTGCTGATCTGGGGCGTCAAACAGCATCAAAAGTATTCAAATTACAACCAGATTTACAACTAGAACTAAAGGTTGAATTTTATTTTGACGAAATTCAATGTCTAATTATATTTAACTAAACCAGATGGCTTGAACAGACGTTAATGAAGGGTTAGCTTGGATTATTTGAAGTGGGTTTGTATGAGGTACATATCCATAGTCAGCAAAGCCCCAAGTTTGGAGAAGCTGACAGGACCAAAATGTGATCGTCCAGCAGAACCTGATTCCTGCCCACTTGAAGAGCACAGATAAAATAATGCAGTCATAAGAGATAATTTCTTCATTCTCTATATACATCAGTAAACCAGGGTATTAGATGCCGAACGCATTAGAAACAATACTAACCCTAACCCTTTAAAGTGGAAACTTCTTTTTCCATAGATGTGATTATTCGGTTACAAAACACATTAAAGTTTCACGAAGACATGCCTTTGCTTTTACCACATAAACTATGTGTATTTGCATGTTATGACTGTTTGATCCAGATAAAAGCATCTGGAGAAGTATATAAGTATCAGTTTTTGGCACGCCACCAGCATGGAAGCTAAGCGATGTACTGCTGTCAGTGGAGGAGGCAGCAGTGAAATGTATTTTGGCCACCTTAAGAAAATCAATATCACCTCGTCGTGAGACCGCCCTTTCTGACGGGGAACCGAAGCCGTTCTATCGCTCTCTCCAAAGCCACCAGACTCGTTGACAAAAACCAAAAACTTAGGCCCGTGCTTCGTTTTAGCATCCCTGCTTGTCGGGAAAAGAAAACGCCTAAACTTCCCATTTTCAGTCTATCAGAGGCTGTCATGAGGCTTGATGGCTGAAATGGTAACACGCAGGCAACAGAAGGGGAGGAGAATGACCAGTAACTCCTGCGTTCTGCAAAGTAAAATCACTGAGTCTGGTGGTTTTGAAGAGAGTGACAAAACGGCTTCAGTTCCTCGTCAGAAAGGGCTCTCTGGAAAGCAGTGAAAATATTCTAAAATGAGTGTGCACTTAAACTGACATAGTTTTTTTTAAGGTGTCTAAAATGCGTATTGCCGTTGCCCTCATCCACAACGGTACATCGCTTAGCTTCTGTGCCAACCGCCATCTACTGTTGGCAATACACTGACTATGGATAAGTAACCACGCTTCCAATAATGAGAACTAACCCTTTAAACTGGTAAACGAATATAATCTGCAGCCAAATTAGTTTCTTTTACACTTTAAAAGGATATTTGAAACCTTTGCAACAGAGCTGATGTTTTTTCAAAAACTGCTAATATTGATGCCAGGCAATCTGTGTTTAAACAGAGAAGTAATTAGTGCGAAAACAGTGGGAGTTTGCATTATTAATGTAAGGTCACTCTCCACTCCTGTGTGACCCTGTTTATCCCCTCATCATTTGGTCTCTGGCAGCGCTCCAGTCCGCTACGATGGCAAACTCCCCACACTCTGGACGCTGCAGCTGTCGTGGGCAAACGGTCAGATACCAAGCCTCTTTACGGCTTTTCCTCCTGCAGATACAGAAGCGTCGACGAAGCTAAAATCTGTGCGGAGATGGTTATCTTCTGAGGCAGCCTGCCAGCCGCGAACAGGATGTTTAACAGAGACGAGGATGTTTGAAACGATAAAAGTCCCCCTTCTTTCCCCCTGCTGCTTGTGTAGCTGTTAGTCTGTAATATGTTTCAGATGTTTGTTGTGACTTTGTGTGATCGCACGAGGCTATAAATGGATCAGGTTTGAATTCATGAGTAGGGAAGAGGAGGCGAATTTTAGCTGTAGCTGCTGCTTTTTTGTTTCTTCCCACTTCTTTCTACTGACGGAGGACTGTTAGAGTTCCCCAGGGAGAGGAAGAGGAAGAGGAAGGGAGGCTGAGGATTGACACATCAAGGCTGAAGCTTACAGGGCCGACAGTCGCGCTAGAGAGCATTGACGGCGATTGCAGTCGACAGAGCCTTCTAGAAACTTCTCAGAGCTGCTGCTGCCGCTGCTGAAGACGGAGGGAGGGAGGGAGGGAAAGGAGTAGGAGAGAGGAGACAAGTCCAAATCTCTGTGCCTTTATATTTACCTTTCCCTTTGACCGGTCTGACTGAAAGCAGGCAGCGACTGAACACGGAGCGAGCAGCTGCTTGTTTTTAATGCACAAGAATGAAAAGCACTGAATGTGTGTGTGTTTATGGAGAGCACCTTGGCCGTTATCGCCACAAGACATTTGCACTACTCGTCAGAAACGTGCGTCTTTTTCCGATTCAGTATTTATTCCCCGGCAAGCGCTGAAGGTGGCGGCATTCTGATCAGTGATTTTTGGTAACAGAGGCTGACGACATGAGTCACACTGTGCGTTCACACTGCAAACAGCCCTGCAGCAGTTTACAAAAACCAACCGGCCAAACAACAACAACAACAACCGCCTGCAGTCAGTTAGTTATTATTTCTGTGATTACACTTCTGTAATAAGTGAGAGACTATCTTTCAGCAGCCGTATGAGTTGCAAAGCTTTACAAATTAAAAAAAGAAAAGAAAAATTGCAACCAAAGAAATTGTCACAACTCAGTCCTTCTATAAAGATACTTGATTTTTAGACTGAAAATTGCTTATTAATCAATTAAAGGTGCCGTTTGTAAGATTAGGATTCAGAAATGAATTTGGAAGGGGCAGCATTTCTGAGAGCAAGATAACACTGTAATATAATAAAGTAAATATATAATTATATATAGTTTATAATATAATAAACAAACAGCTAATTTAGCAAATATATTAACATTGTCAATAATACAATTAGGTACCTTTTAATTTTCAGTCTAGAAGATGGAAGAAACACTGTCGTTCTTCTGTTGATAATTTTGGGTGATGTTTTAAGCCAAAAATATTACAAGTTGCCCCTTTAATTTGATTAGTAATGTTTCTCAAGAAAAATAAGATGAAAACCTTTGCATTGAATCCTGTTTCACGAGTTGGTTTTGAGACAAATTGCTGCAAATAAATGTGTTTTTATCATTTAGTTTATTCATTTTCTTATGTAGTTTTCACTTGCCAAGTGAACTGAATGTCAATTGTTATACACTACCGGTCAAAAGTTTCCTCCAGTTTCTCTAAAGGAAAGACCTACACGTAAGGGCTACAATGGGCTGCCTGTCTTTCTTTGTAAATCACCTTTTTTCTCATTATGATACTAATATATTACTTCCTGCAGTGCAGTATTGTCCAGATAATACTTTAGAGGGTGTAGGGTACACACATGCAGACTACTTATCCTTCCCAGATTCATCGCACCCCTGTCATGTGACATTTTCTGGGAGAAAACAGGACGTCAGCCTTGAATACCTGCTGTCAATTCAACATGGATACTAAATTACAAGAGATTCTGTCCTTCACCTGTTATTCAAGCAATTTAGTCATGCTAGAATTTTCGGAGATTATTTCTGAAAGGTGCAACTTGTTTTTGTTTTAAAATGAAAACCGATTCGTGTGGCGTATCATAGATCAAGTATCATAGACTGGCTGTGTTGTGATACCGTTGTTATTGTAGGCTACGCATCGCTGTGTCGTTATAGTATCATGTATTACTCTGCGACTCCCACCCTTGAATTTGAACAATATTGCACGGCAGGAAGTGGAGTATTTCTATCTAATGGCGAGAAAAAGAAAATAAAAAAAGCAGGACAGAGACCATTAAAACCCGCGGAAGTGCACGACTTCTTGAAAATGGAGACGTTCTAAAACTCCGAACTAGTGCAACATTCTGGATATCTGATTTCTTGGTGGATGACATTAAGGTTTTTTCTTCTGACTGCAGTGTGAACGCACCAAACGGTCGAGCGTCTCGTCTGAGACAAATCGCCAGGGCTTCGCAGCTCATCGCAGCCGCCTCAAACGTCGTCCTTTGTACCACTGCTTTTTTCTGAAAACATAAAAACATGTTCCAGTGAACTCCCACAGACCCTTTTTATCTGCATTAAGCTGCTGTTGGAAGCGTAGTCTGGCACAAAGCCCCCGGCTCGGCCTCCTGGGTAATGGAGCTGACTGATGCGGGGGAAAACGAGATTAAACAGTGTTCATTAAACATCGTCAGCCTGCCTGCCTGTTGTTGCAACAGATGCTATTCTCACAGCGAACCTTATGCTCTCTCGGACCAAACCGACCCGAACACACCTTAAGTTCACATGCTCTTTTTGTATGCAGTAGAATATAAACATGTATACGAAGCCCTTGAAGCATTTCCGTACATTTCTGCTTCCTTTTTAGACACTCGTTTAAATCATTTATCAGAAGTTTTACACAGCGCGAAGAAATGTTAGATCTTTTTCTGTCTTGTCATCATCTTGGCTCAAAGCCTCCGTGGGTGTACAAATTTATACAGTGTGGTTCCTAATTACAGACTTAAAAAGAAAGAGTAGCGCTGTGAGGTAAAGCACCATTTTCTAAATGTTTTTGCTGAAATGAAGGATTTCGTTTGAATCTATGCAGAAAGATGGAGCATGGTGATGTTGAAGGTCAGGGGTCGGCTTCACAAAGATGCTCAGACGCCAGACAATGATCATGCATTTAGTTCTCAACCATCTAAAGTAGGACCAGGATCAGAAAATCTCTTGTCCTTTCGGTACCAGGTTTAAGAAGGAGTGAATCTGCTTGAACCTAGTCTTATAATATCTGGTGGCTGTCACGAGCGCGTCAAGTCATTTCCCTAGATCACAATAAACATGAATAACATTTTAAATTTATTGATATTACGTTCATAGACAGTTTCAAGTCTATTTTGTAAAACTAGTTTAAAAGGAAAAAAAATGCCAGGAAACATAAAACTAAAGAGCTGAAACAGGCGACGGAAGATAAAGTGAATCAACATAACTGAACATTTGTATCGTAATGTGTAAGGTAATTAAACAGTATCGAAGCCAAGGTGTCTGTATTGAAAATGTTTGATACTTG
>JAPQRN010000016.1:23247950-23260363 GCA_037367275.1 Coranthus polyacanthus | reverse complement strand
TTATTTTAGAACTTTATTCATATAGCTAGCTAGATGTCGACCGATAGTGTATTTTAAAGGCTTAAAGTTTGAATATCACAAAACAAATACAATATTTGTCATTATATATTTTGTAAAGCTTAAAGGAGCTATACGTTTCTTTAGTTAATACCATTTCAGCACATTAACATATAGAGGAAATGTATTGTTTGAAGTTTGGACTTGGTGGGGTTTTCTCTATAAATTACTATGTTAAGTGCGGGAAAAACCCATAATAAATGTACCAATTTAAGCTATATCAATATATTTCTCTAGGTAATGATTAGTTGGACAAAACCTGTCGGATATTTTAAATGATAGATTAGAGAGAAATCTCTTCTGCCTCATCTTGAATGTGTCTGCGGATAAATCGCAGATATGCACATCATCTGTACAGCCGCTTTGAACGGATTTTAGCGGCGGAGGAAGTTCACAGATCCATGAACCGGGCACCATCCGGTCCCGTCTGCTCAACCTCCCCTGAAAACAACACCACGTGTGTGGGGAATGAATGGGTAGCTGTCAGTACCGTCCACATTGGCACACAGCAGCGTTAAGAGCAGAAATAGTCGCTTTTCCTTTCGGTTCACGGTGCCTTTAACTTGTTCTGATTGAGGTAAGTCCACACAACCAACGGCTCTTTTAACTGCTAACGTTTAAGTGTAGCCAAATGTAACGCTAGCTAGCCAGCGTTAGCATGCTTGTTAGCAGCGTTCAAACACAAACTAATTCGCTGAAATCGCTTTAAAATGTTTGTATAACCTATAGGCATGTTACACTGTGACCTTCCCAGTTATCTAGGATAATACGTTTCCGAAACTGCACGAAAAATCAGGCCTTAACGCTAACATTAATGTTAACGAACCAACCGTTGCAACGGTTAACCGAGCAGCTACAGTCACTTTCCGCTAACTTTACTGAAGACCTTAGCCATTATGGAGTTGTACCTATAACTGTTCCCTTTTGTTTTGTATCACTCTTTATGTTAATAAGGGTTAAATTAATCATCAAACCCTGTAAAAACGACGGATAAGGTAGCTAACTGACCGAGGGGTAGCTAACATAGTTCGACACAAGTCCCGATTTACCAAAAAAAAATTGTAAAGGTAGGTTAAATTCAGGTTAAAATTATTTATACATTTATAAATCGCAGTTTCACTTATCTCACTCACGTCTTCTCAATGTTGTCCGACATTTTCTCCTTCGAAAAAGCAAAGTGAAAAATCCCCTTTTTCCTCTTATTTTACCTGGCTGTTAAACAAAAAGAAGTAACGGTTAGTGCGCGTGATAGTCAAATTAATTTGTTGGCATGGCGACGACAGGTTACCGTGGCAACAAGGACCAGGCTGTAGTAGCAGATACGGTTCTAAAATACCGTAAAAACCGTGTGAGGGCACTTGCTTTGTAATATGTAGTATAACGAGAAAATGGCACTAAGTACAAAGACGTGACAGTGTGATGCAGAATAGAATAAAGCTGGTTTCACAAATCTGAAACTTTAGCCTCTGGGGGATAATCTAATCCACATCTGACCCGTCTAATAAGTACAGCAGATCTGGACCTGGTTTAATGTGACCTAGATGTGGAAAAAGCAGTGAAATAGCAGTAAATAAATCTGAAACCGCGATCTTTAGTCTTAAACGTTAATCTCAGGAATCTATGGGATAGTCTAGTCCAGATTTGGATCTGGTTCAATGTGATTTAATGTTTTGTTTGGGTTTTTTTTTTTTTTGGAATAAGGATTTCAGCAACTGTGGAACTGAACACCAAACTAACCATAAAAAATCCAGCTCTTTTTAGCTATTATTATCCTTCGCAGTCCGTATTTCTTTTTTTTTTTAAGCCTAATATCAGCTGTTGGCCGCTACTGGTGTCGACTTCTGCAGGAACGGGGAGTTTGTAAAACGCCCCATTGGTCTGCCTCTAGTACAGTTGTTTTATACATTTGCATGTACAGTTGGCTGCTACTGTTTAATCTCTGCATCCTGCTCATCACTGGCGGCCTCTGTCCAGGGACTGCAGATGAAAATGAGCTTTGCCTTTTAGCTATATCTGGCACGATAAATATGTATTGTCACCGTGAAATAAACAATGAAAAAAGTACAAATTTCATAGCAGTGAAGATCAGAAGCATCACGAAGGCTGTATTCTTACATTTTAGACGAGCTTTACATGTGAAACTAGTATTACTGTAATTCTATTTTTAATTGATTCAGGCTCAAAGGAAAGTCAACCTGAGTTTGGTCTGGTACCTTCCCGTTGCAGACTCAACATGAGTTTTGTGGAGTACTCAGACTTCATTAAGGACGGGGATGTCGCCATCGTCTATCTGAGCCATGACTCCATGATGCCAGTCAAAGTGCAGCAGGGCGCCCAAACGCAGACGCGCTATGGGGCCATCCGCCATTCCACAGACCTGATAGGCCAGCGTTACGGGTCGAAGGTCACCTGCAGCAAAGGCGGCTGGGTCCACGTGCTTCACCCCACGCCGGAGCTGTGGACGGTCACGCTGCCGCACCGCACGCAGATCCTGTACACCACAGACATCGCTACCATCACCATGATGCTGGAGCTGAAGCCGGGATCCATCGTCTGCGAGTCAGGTCAGATCCATGTGTTCAGTGTGTTCACTTCAACCAACTCAATACCCCACCTTCACCTACAGTGAACATAGTAGGTGACAGTAATGTACCTTCACACTGGATGTCACCTGCTATAAAACAGGAAAAAAGAAGAGGAGGAAGTATTTTCTCAGCTACTGTAGAAACATGACCAAAGGAATAAGGTTTTATTGAACAAATCGCACCTGAATACCCTCCCAAATAACGTTAATTTAAAGGCTACAACTACAGTATACAACTATAAAGAGTTAAACTTTAATTTGCCTCCTTCCTTTCTCAAAAAACCTTTATATTTTTCACTAAATTATCTAGAATTTCACATAATTTTGGATGATTACTATGGTCAGATAATTATAAGGCATAAAAAGTCCACTGGGGACCAACTGCAACCATGAATTCAGGGAAAAAGAGTTGATTTTGGTTCTCTGCTCATTGATTTTACATTCATTTGGCTCGGATGCTGCATCTAGGCCTTATAACGTTATAGAGAAAACCCTGACAAGGCTAGTATTCAGACTATTAGTGGAATATTAGGGGTCATGTTAACATACGTAACTTGGTTGTAAATTAAGCGACGTGATCGTCTGCTTGACTGCATCCCATACGTCATCATTCAGTTTGAAAGATCTCAGACAGATGTTTAAACGCCACGTTGCTGTTAATGTTCATAACTGCAGAACTGCTGAGTCAAAAGATATTCGTTGTGATATTCTTGTGGCGCTGCCTCGCCTTCAGCTCCTTCCTCATTTCCATTTGTTTGATTACAAACAGTCGGGGTGTGTGTTGCGGGGCGGCGAAGGGGGATGGGTGGAGGTTCTTGTGTGTGTCTGTGCTGCAGTGCTCCATCGTGTTTTCCAGCCTGCAGCTCTGCGCATGTCACCCCATTGATTGCACTTTATGGAAATTGCGAGCGTGAGAGCCGGGGTCGGAGGAATCCCCGCAGTGTGATGAACGAGCTCGATGGGAAAGCTGCCCCGTCAGCAGTGCAGACGCTCACTGGCTGCGACGAGAGGGGTCTGATATCTGCAACGGGATCACGTTACACACCGTATTAGACCGAAACTGTCGATCTGATCCGATGTCCTCTAGAGCAACAATGGTTTGATAGCCGTGGAAATGCTCGGTTTATTAAATCACTTCTTCAGCGAAACATTTCATTAGCTGCTCATAACGACACTTAAGAATCATTATAAGTCATTATCAGTGCTAATCAGAGTTTGTACAGCACAGTAGAGGCTCCTAACATTCACAAACAACCAGTATGAGCTGTTCTGTGTGCTCACTGTGTCGGTGTATAAACACCAAGTGATTAGAGGTGATAGTTTTGTTGGCTGTTCTCAGTTTGTTTACATGCCACGCTCACTGCAGGAGCATTTTGGTCCCGCAGTCGAGTCACCTTGGACGTAGGTCGTTCCTGAATCACCTGAGGATTTGAAGCTAATTAAATACACTATGTTGTTTTTTAACCATATCAAAAGTTACATCACGTCGGTTCAGTTTACACAGCAAATACAAGTCAAGGACGATCCATGTTCATGACCTCCATTTCACAACGATCGAGGCGTTTGAGTCTTTTTCTTTTCTTTTTTTTTTTGTTGTTTTTTTGGTGCAGAAATTCTTAGAAATCTTGTGCTTTTTACTCTGGAGCTGTAGGTAATTATTATTTCCATTATCAATTTATCTGGCAACCACTATGTCTGTAAAATATGACAAAAGATCATAAATGTCACTTATAAATTCTCTTTGTCACGTGTTATATTTAAAATTATTGCAGTTTTCTCTCAGATATGACAAAGAAGATCTTAAAACCTTGACACTTCTGTTTTTGCTTTTGGAGAACCTTTTCTGCACAGTTCCAGGTCCATATCTTTATTTTGGGACCGCACTAGAACATGATTTACAGTTCAAAAACTCCCAGTTTATCTCTTACCAGACCCTCAGCTCAACCTTTGTCTTTTGTCTCACAGTTATTACTTTTACACTCGCTCACCTCGTGTTTTAAAACTTCACCACATTTAAGACAAACGTCCGACATCGTAACGTTACGCGTGATACGTAGGATGCATATGACGATACGGCACATTTGATTATTATCCCCAAAGTTAAACTCAAGCTCTGCATTTGACCCACCAGGAGGCCACTGAAGGCGCCTGGGGACCAACTCCAGATCTAAACCAGTACCTCGGTCACGGGTACTGACAGGAGACTTAACCCAGCACTGACTACATCTCCAGAAACCACAGAAAACTTGTTGTAGTTCGGTTGTAACTCGCCTACATTTTCTAAGAGGTGAGACAACTGTGATTCAGATCGTGATTCTACCTCAAAAGACCGTCATGTGATCTTTTGGCCACATCACCCAGACCTGGTGTGATAGCATTGTCGTCACTCGTGTATACTGTTTATATATCATCATATCACACAACCCTAACTGAAACCCTTTAACCCTTTAAATGATCATCTCATTGTTCCCTCGTTACATCTTCTTAGTCGTATACTTGTTGCTTAACACACAGATAATGTGTGAGGCTACGTGATGACGGATGGGGTTGACCACCCAACCTGCCCACGGTCAGATGGTTTACGCAAAACAACCACAGCCGCCTTCAGTTTGTCTTCACCTTAAACATTCAGGGCTTTAGAGGCAGGAGTGAGTTAATGATTTTTCTGTCACTTTCACTTTCCTTTGACCTCTGGCCTGACCAGAAACCACTACGCTGTGTTTAATAGAGGAACAAGACAGAGAACAGAAAGCGGGGGATGACCTGCCGTTCAGGTCAGCAGTCGGTTTCATACTTCAACCCCCTCCTCCGCTCCGTCTCATCCTCGTGGATCACTGCTTCCTCTCGTACAGTAGCCGCCTCTCGTTGTTCCCTCGAACAGTTACAGGATCCTTCCTGATAAGGCTGCAACTGTTAATTGTTTTATCAGTTAATTTGCCTAATGATGAAGAAAAGCAACGAACCCTCACCTGCAAAACGTGGCATATTTACTCGGTAATAACAGTGAATATCGTATATATCATCCTGTGATTATTTACTGCAGCTCCCTCTTCTCTAAAATCATCACCAGCTAATGAAAAAATGTGAAAGCAGCCGCTTCTAAAACCCTGAAGCAGATGGTTAAATAGCATTAGTTTACCTTAGTCAACAAAGAGTGAGTGTCAGACAACACGCACGACAACGAGATGGTTTATTTTTCCACATTTAATAGATGTAAAGATGGTAAAAACATACATATGCACTGCCAAGACTTTTATCTGGAAACATGGTTCATTGCAGATAAATTACATAAATCTGTCAAACTGCGTGGTATCATGTTGATAAATGCTGCTGTTACGTCTCGGTGTCGAAGCCTCCATTTGTTTTTATCTCTGAGTAAGTTTTTTGTCAGCTGTGCTTTTGTTTTGTCATTGCATCCAAAAGTTTTTGTTTCATACTCTTTTTTTAACGATGCTTCTGTAAGTGTTTGACCAGTGAAGCCTCGAACACTGTTTCCACTCCTTAAACTCTCATGTTTCACACTTTTTCCCTGTTTTTTTTTTTTGTTGTTACTGTAGATGATCTCCAAACAGCTGACGTGGTGATTTCAGGCAGCAGCTGTGTCTGCCGTTGTTATCATGCGCTGATTCTTCTCTTAATACGTCATTTTGTGAAATCTGTAAATCAGTTTTTGGATTTTATCAGACCCATAACTAATACTGATGCATTCCCACGTTGTTCCGTGCAGACAGATGATAAGTAAATCATCCTGGTTTAGTTGACGTTCTTTGTTTAACTTCAGGTCCGAACAGTTTTATCATTTGTCTCCCGTTTGAGACACATCTGCAACGCACAACATGATACAACAAAAGCTTTGTGATATAACTAGGCCTGTCACTGTTATTACATAATTCCCTGACTGCAGTTATTTGAGCTCACTGCGATTGTTTTTCATAATGGTTAAATGGTTTCCATTCAGCTGAATAAAAACAACAGGGTTAAATTAACAGAAACGTCATATTTCACTATTTCCATGTTGTTTTACACCGTTTGACCTTTGACTGGTGCTGTTTTAATCACGTTCTCTCATTGATTCTGCTGTGGTTTAAAGGCACCTGAGTGAAGAATTACCGCCGCATTCGACCGGGCTCAGCTGCATCGTATTGTGGTTACGAGGTGTTCGCGGCCTCTCCAGACGATGCATGTGATGTGCAGGCGTCCCAGAAGAGCCTGTTTTTGAAAAAAGCCAAAACGACATGCACAGAGCAGATGAGACAGACACAAGAACAGCAAAGAGATCCTGTCAGTTTCCAAAATAACGCACCCCGTGTAGTCATGTCAATAACAAGCACGACGTTGGAATAATTATGAGGACGAAGGTATTTTTAAAAACTAAAACCCAGCCACAAATATTTGATCCCTTTTATTCATAACTGCACTTAACTGTATTGACTTTGTAGGCTCCAGCATGACAATAAACGCAATTAAAACAGACAGAAAAGAAGCTGCACTGAGCATCTGTTGACGTTAGCGGCACGTGTTTAGCTGCAGAGTTTTTTTATAATGTGTATTATTAAATTTAAATTAACAGAAAAACACAGATTGTTAATGAATATTTGTATGAAAATGAATCAGCAACTAAAATGTCATAAATGCTACCGCCCTACCTATAATCACGTTTCACAGATTATCGTAAATAATTATTAGATCTTCAAGGCCTGTACCGCTGCTGTTCAGCATATTTTGGATTAAGTCTGTGGATTAATCGATTAGTTGTTTGGTTTGTAAAATGTGGATCAGTGTTTTCTCCAAAGCCCGAGACAACGTCCTCGGATTTCTTGTTTTGACAACAACCCAAAGATGTTCAGTTTACTGTCATAGAGCGGGAAAGAAACCGGGAAAATAATCAAATCTAAGAACCTTCTGACTTTTTTTGTTTCCTTAAAAATGACTTATTTAAAAATAGTTGCAGATTAATTTAATAGTCGACAACTGCTCAGTAAATCACTGCAGCTCCGTGTTGGTGTTTTGCTTTGGCTCTGGCTGTCCTTCATTTTTTACATCACCATAAACAGATGGAAACTAAACCAATCTGCATCCTGGCTCCGAGCCTGACAGAGCCGGCTCTGAGCTTATCGATCGTCTGTTTATGCGGATCAATGGCGTCCGTCAGAGACACGTCAGCTGGAGCCTCGCAGCCTTTTCCTCTCACCAGCAGGACTGAGCTCTGCGTCCTTTCAGATCTTCATTCCTAAACTTTAGCAGAGCTGTGAAAACCTTTCCTTATCACTGATCGTCCAGTTCAACAGTGTGGGGTTTTAGCCGAACATTGCCCTCTTTGTCACGGCGTGAACAAAGGCGGCGCTGACGTAGTGTCAGGAGAAGAAGGGGGCGTGGAGGATGCGAGCGTCTCCACTCCCGTCACATGACAGCTGTTATTTTCCTCGGTGTAAAATCACTCACATTCGCTTCACCCTGTCACAAACTGTACTTTATCGAGCATTGTTCACAGCAGAGCACTACAGCTGTTTCAGGGCAAAGGAGGCCCACTCAGAAATGTAGCGTCCACTTATCAGTGAGAGTGGAAGAAGGAAAACCAGTGTGGATGTGTGTGTGTTGTAACAGCTGTGTGCTCTTTGTTTAGACTGTCTTAGCATAGAGACAGGACGTTCACATCATTTTAAAGACACAATAAGACGTAACTGGCATCTATGTGAGATTATGTGACCGTATGTCCACACTCGAATTAAAAAAGATGATAATGATGAAATCAGAGCTAATCTTAATCTGGGTTGAAGACGTTAAAATGTGGACCTCATACAAACAGATGCGTTCTTAAATATCACCAGCAGCTTTTGAGACACACGTGAGCTGAAGGGCAACCGAGCTGTTCAGTTATCCTGGAAAGAGGAGTTTTGTTTGGGGTTGTTAGGGGGTTTGGGATTCTCCAACTATGCAGTGCACAATTTGCTGCAAATTTGGGGCCATTTTTCAAAAAAGAGAAAGAAAGAGTTGGGTTTTTTTTTTTTTATTCCCAATAATGACATTTAGCCCATCAGAAGTTTCTAAAGTCAAGATTCTAGACTGTCTAGACTTGGTGAAGATCAATAGATCACAAACATCACGGTTCGAATCCTGTCGTGGTTTTGAGACAGAACTACAT
Source organism: Coranthus polyacanthus (assembly GCA_037367275.1). Taxonomy (NCBI): domain Eukaryota; kingdom Metazoa; phylum Chordata; class Actinopteri; order Kurtiformes; family Apogonidae; genus Coranthus; species Coranthus polyacanthus. Next base: position 23,251,580 of record JAPQRN010000016.1, on the reverse strand, counting down.
TTGTTTTCCGGGACTCTAAGTCATTAAAACTGCCCGTGGTGATGCTCGACGTTTTGCCAATCTCATGGCTTTCTTGTGCCGCAGTGCCTACGTACCGTGACACTTTGGTCTACCACACTTTTTCCATCATGATTATATTTTACAGGGAAGCCAAAATGTGCCCGTACATGTTCCTCCACTAACCATGGCTGTCTCTGTCAACTTCTTTTACCGTGTCCCGTTCACGCGGTTTAGTCTATTGTTTTATTGCAACTTTACAGTAAGATTGAGGAAATGACTATGTGATACAGGATACTAGGTGAAGTGAAATGTTTGTAATTGAGAAAAAACAGCGTTTGAATGCATTTAGCCTAGTTTTATGTAAACTTTCGACCCAAAACGTACATGTGTAATCCCTGACTGATTCGTCCTCCCTGTGCTCTCCGTTTCAGGCACCGGCAGTGGGTCTCTGTCCCACGCCATCCTTCGTACCATCGCCCCCACAGGTCACCTGCACACGGTGGAGTTCCACCAGCAGCGAGCCGAGAAGGTCTCAGAGGAGTTCAGGGAGCACCGCGTGGATCACCTGGTCACCGTCAGGAACCAGGACGTCTGCAAAGATGGGTTTGGAGTGACAGGGGTGGCGGACGCCGTCTTCCTGGACATCCCCAGTCCATGGGAGGCGGTGGGACACGCTAAGGCCGCTATGAAGAAGCAAGGTAGGACACATCTTTATTTTTATTTAGTCTCTTTTTTTACTTTCCCCCCTTTTCATTCCTGTTCAGTGAACGGTTTCCATGTTTAATTATCACAACTAGAAAGTACAATTTTTCCTTCATGTTCCCAGTATGTACGAAATATGAATTCTTTTCCTCCGTAGAATGTACCGCGTCGTCTCAGAAACATTCATTACCACCTGACGCTGACTTTTCTGTGACTCGTCGTGGCTCAGCAGGAACATGACAGTGACTGAGCACATTTTTAAATAACACCCCCCTCTGAAACGTCGCCTCCCTCTGCGCTTTCATAACCACCATCGATCAACAGCAGCAGTTCTCATTAACTTTGTCCTTGTGCTCGTTCTGGTCACAAGTGAAGAGAATAAAGTCAGCAGCCGCCGGTGCACAAAGCGTAACGTGGTTTCTGTGACAACCAGGGCTAAACCACAAGCCTGGGCAGGCCTGAAGTTCACTGAGGTGGTCAGTATTTAGAGATGCAGTCAGTGTGTATAGTCTACACATAGCAACCCACCGGTTTACCCTCAGTTCTTGAGTTGTTAGTTTAGCACTAAGGCAGACAGAAGGAGACTGCATTCAACGCTCTGAATGCAAACACATCTAAAGCTAATTTACATGTTTTGTTGCTCGATCTGTTTAAAAATCTAATGGTAGAATGAACAATTTGTAGTTGTAAAAGGGTTGTGTATCAGACTGTTTATATAGATGTATGTTAGGCAATGGAACGCAAGCATTTGCAGCTTTTCCCTGCTTTCGCTTTTCTCCGCCACGACTCGTCCTTGTTGACAGTTTCCAGCAGCTTAGACACATGAGTTTGACAGCACGTCAAAAACATGGCGCCATCAATAAAAGGAACCAAACTCGGAGGCATACAGTTCGGATGGATCTGACAAACTGTTCAGCAGCTCCTGTAACTGCAGATTTCACTTCTCCTTTCTGTCGTGTCCTTCCTTCTGTATGTACAGTCTGTGGTTTGGAAGAGTGACTTACAGGGTCTCTGCTCAAAGAGGCTCCCCCCCAAAAAAACAAAAAACTAAAAACAGTGAAGATGGAGTCAGAGAGAAGCAGGCCTTGAATGAAATCCTTCTGAACTCATTTCAATCGGTGTTGGCAGTACTTGGCTCCAATCGTGGCCGATGGATAATATCAGTCTTCTCCACTGGAATCGCTGACTTTGAGGGAAAATAATAAAACAAATTGCAACCAGAAGGCGGCGGTGATATCGGCTGATTAAAGCTACAGGACTGAGGAAACTCCAGAATCTGAAAATACACGCCTTCCTTCTGCAGCACCGTTTTACGCCACTGTCCAACCTTTTGTGTAGAGCAGTAGAGTCGCATCTGACAGAATCTTAACAGCGATCGGTAAATACAAACGTCAGTTACATATTTAACCCCCCTGCCAAAACGACTGAGCGGCCAAAACCTACCGTCATGGGGTAGATTTTCTACAGAGAAGGACGCCAAAAAACTATGTTTATTCAGGCTTTATAATCATCACTATCGTTTGTCGAACGATGGATAAACTGTAAACCAGAACTGCCTCTGTGGTGTCCCAGTATAATGCTTTTTTTAAAAACCTTAGTTTTCTAATTAATGTTGCATCTCACATGGCATCTAACTCATGTGATGCAAGGGGCCATCATTACATAAATGCAGTTTATTTTTTCTAACCTTATGAGGTGGAATGCAGGAGGAGCGAGGATGCTGCTCTCCCACCTCCTCCTCTGACTCCCTTTTATGGTGCCAATGCTACATGTTCCTGTCATGAGCTGTTGACTCGCATGCACACACAGATACAGATAAACAGAGTGAGGCCAGTTCTCCATTGTGGAAGCAGCTCCATGACCATACAGGGTTATGCAGCAGGCAGCGAGTGGCTCAGTGTGCCTCCATAAGGAAAGACTCTATTTACTTCCCCGCTGCTCAGACTGGATGTTTTTTCTCCAGAGAGCCGTGGCCAAGCTGAGCTCCGTCACCCCAAACTACTTCAAACTGAGGCCAAGAGATAGAAAAATTATTCAAATCAACCTGGAGGGAGTCTGAAGTGTTGTGTAACTTATAGCAAGGGGAGATTTTCCACTCAAATCGGCTGCTTCTTCTCCCAGAGATTTCATTACTTTAACAGATCACAAAGGACGAGCGTTAACCGACGAAGCACCCACAGCCAGATTCTTCCCATTTCTCCACACATGAGTGTACATGGATCTGTTTTCAGGCTGGAGAAGAAGTTGCAGGGAGCTGCTTCACTGCACTGCAGAGTATAAAACACAGGGCAGTGAAATATTCCCCCTTTTTTTCCCCTCTGCATGTTGTAATTCTTGTAATGTTTTGGCGTGCAGCCCGGGTAGCTGCTCTCTGGTTTTTCCACAGAGTCTTCCCTTCCTCAGATGTTCGGCTCAATAAAAAGACAGACCGGTCCTTTAACGCTATCAAACCCGGGGCTTTATGTGAGTCGCGATGATGAACTTTGACACGGAGGTTGTATTTATATCCTCTTGTGTATTCATCAGCTCGGCCCCACCCTGTGTGTCCGCCGCGGTTGCTAGGAGACCGTTGAGTTGTGTTTATGGCTGCTCTGTTGGCCAAAGGAACGATCGCTATCTGAAACATCCAGAGTCTTCTGTAATATTTGTCAGACACAGTGGAGTCTTCATCAGCAGAGTTTATTACATTTCAGAAACGCCATCGCTGCGTTTTATTAGGTTACATTTTCTGACTCCTGAGGTTTGTTTTCCTCAATACGTCCTGTGGAAATGAATTCATCCCACAAACAGTGTTGTCAGTGTATCTGTAAAGGGGTTTCGTTCAGCCATTCAATACGTTTTTTTGCCTAAAATGTGAAAGAAAATCACAACTACTTACTTAAGTTCATAGGAGACATAGAGGTGACATGATTGAAGTCTATGAGCTTG
>JAPQRN010000016.1:23224216-23235181 GCA_037367275.1 Coranthus polyacanthus | reverse complement strand
AGAGAGAGAGAGAGAGAGAGAGAGAGAGAGAGAGAGAGAGAGAGAGAGATTGGGCCGGTATGTATTTTAGTATCCGGTAAGAAGAATTGAAGAATCGCATTCCTGCAAATCGACGAGTGTGAGCAAAGGAAATGAAAAGTCATTAATCCCGGGAGAATCCCGTCTCCCAAACCTGAGGCACCATGGCAGACTTTTCTGGTGTCAATGCTCAGTGTGTTTTATGTCACGCATGTCTGTTCATGAGGGTGTGTTCTGTATAACTAAGTACAACAGAGGTCGACCGATAAAGGACGATATGATGATATTTTGGAGCAGGAAAAAAAAAGCAGACAGCTGATATTTTTTTAAACTGCTCTTGCTTTTATTGTAGTCTTGTTGTTTTTATTATGTTATCAGTTGCTGCACCTTACTTTTTATTGTATTGTACATTGTTATAGGCTGTGTCTTCTTCGTCTACTGCCGTTTAATTAAAGCCGGGTATGTATTTACTGCGTGTGCCTTAGAACCATTGAAGACAACAGTCCCCCCCCTCAATGGTTTTCCAAGGATTTTAAATGAAAAAGTGAGAAAACTAACTTAAATCTAATCTTAAATGGGAGACATTTTTATTTTTTTAGTTATTATTTTCCCTCCAAGGCAATATTTCCACTTGAAAAGCCTAATATTTGCCGTCGGCCACTTTCACAGCCAAGTTCTGTGGATACTGAAAGCTTCTTAAATGTCCTATCTGCACTAATTAATTGGCAAAACGATTAGGAGAACTTTTCCTCATCTCTCAGATGCTTTCGAGTTCATTTTCAGACCCTTAACAGCGGTTTGTAAGCTGGCGTTTCCAACTGCAGCTGGTTATGTGGTGCCAAAGCTTCAACAGCTCCAGGCAGCAAGTTCTCTCCTTCTTTATCAAAAACGGCTCTGGTTTTAAAATCCCAAAACGCAGCAAAGAATCGCTGGACAGTTAAAGCCTCCCCCGTCTCTCCTGCAGCGCGGAACTCAACGGTAGTCAGGTTTAAAAGTTAACAAATCACCTGTGACATTTTATTGTCTCGTAATTTCTGTTTCACGAGCAGCTTGGAAGATTTCATGGACATTTTTAGCTTTTTGTGACCCCTCTGCTAACCTAAAACCTTCTTTTTTCCTATTCTTTTATTTACAGAAACATCCACATGATACTTGTCACGTAAAAGGGGCAGTGAAACCGAGGCCAGTCGTCATGTGACTGTCCCGTTACACAAAGGTCATACTTTCCTTGAGACAAAACCCAACCTGATTAGTCTGAAATTAAAGTAGCTGAGCCACTAAGAACGTAGACAAAGAGAAAACACTGTTCCCTTCCAAGTAGGTAATTCTCAAAATGATGCCTAACTTAAAGAAAATGTTTTAAAAAAAGGAATTTCATTACTTATTTGGGGCATTTTTTTCTTTTTTGTGACCTCTACAATTTTTAGATGTATTTTAACAAGGTCTCTGCAGTGATATTAGATTTAAGACTTTTTTTTTTTACATTTTCATACCACAAAAATGGCCTGAAGTAAAAGTCTATAAACCTGTGAACACGGCAGACAATCTGATTTTATTTTACTTATATACACATATGTCTGCAGTACTTCACAGCAGTGAATAAAGATTTAATTAGTGCAACCACTTCTGGTTTGTGAAACATTTAAGTTGCCACACTAAAGCAGGCACAAGAAAATATTTAAGACTTTCAGAAATGAAATGTAAGAATTTCAAACCCTTATAACAGAGATGCTTTTCAGTTCAGATATGTGCCTCTGGACGTCTGCTGATACAGCTACAGATAAGGTCTGACCGTTGACTACAAGTTTGCTGTTATCTCTTTAGCCTTGGCGTTGTCTGCTGGAAGTTTACTGTGCATCAATGAGTTTCGTCTGCCTTGAGTTTTCTTTTTGGTTGTTGCATGACCTCCTGGCGTTCTTTCACGTGATGCTTTTAGAGAAACTTCATTAAACTGGTCGTACTGTAGGCAGCAGCACAACTTTCACCCCTTTGAATGCTGACTTTCCACATTATAAGATGATTATACGTTGTTTTTCTGCGTTTTGAGACTAAAATGTTTCCAAACTACAGGCACGTTGAGTTAAGAGCTCACTAGATCACAGCTATGTGTTTAAATTTACATTATTACATATTTGAGGCCTGCACGATCTGTGGGAGATCTGCGATGTGCAACAACACTGTTCGATATTGCGATATGGCGATAAACAAACAAACTAAGCTTTGTGACCAAGGCAATGAATCTGACGGTCGATAATGGTTTCATCTGTTCGGCAAATGGTGTGAAATGTATTTATCCAGGACTCCATCTCAAAAGGTCAAGAGTAAGTGCATAACGCATGTCATTTTTTTCTAATTCTCTGTGTTTGTCAGTCAGCACTTATATTTATAATTCATAAAGACATCAGACCATGGACTCCGGATTGGTACGTCGCTTCATGAGTCCGTGTTGTCACCTGATATACAGTAGATACTGGATCCGTTTCAATTTTATCTTCTGAGGAAACTACTGTAAATTCAATTCATTTAAGACCTGCAGATAAACAACATTAAAGTAAAACTCTTGTGTGAATACTGAAAAATCTGCTTACCTATATTGGGATGATTTAAGATCTTCATTATTCTAACTTCTCTGAAGAGCTGAAAAAGAAAAAAACAAAGTGGTTTAAATCTTCCAGACAGAGCAGTATTTTCACATTACCTTCCACTTCGGCAGCACAAAGCCATCATACATTTTTCATACGCGTGCTCACAGACTGCATGCATTTCTAATGGCAGTGCTGTTTCCCTCGTATCTGATGTGTGTGATGAGGAAACCCCACGTACACTGCTGTTCCTATTCTTATGTCACTCCTATTCTTCCACACTTCATAACAGGAGATCATGAGTTCACCAACCCAGACACTGGGCCTTCTGCTGCCAACATCAACACATTTGTCAAGAAAATGTGACCATTCTGTCATCGCTGTCTTATTCATCACAAAAACAGGATTCCCCGCAGCACAACACAGCGTCGATTTAAAAACGGCCTGAGAGATGCTCGATCAGCGGCGGCCCCTCCTTCCCCCGTCCTGACCGGTGAAGACGGGGATCTGAATGGAGTTAAACATGCACGGACACATCCTGACACCCCTGCACTAATAATAAGAGACTCTGTCTGCACACGCTCTCGTCCACATCAGCACTCAGAGTGACCAGACAGGCAGATTTGTCAGCGCCAAAAACGCTTTTTAGCTTTGTGCTGCACAAGGCGTAAGGAGAAGTGAGTGCTATTTATTATTGATCCACTGTTAACTACACCTCTCCCTCTTCACCTCCATAAAAATATCAAAAGACATAAATCTTTCATTAGACTGAAGTAGCCACGGGGAGTAAATGGGAGGAAAACACCGAAGAGGCACACACACAGTATGTTCAACTAAATGAAGAAAAAGCAGTTTTCATCTTCTCATACACAAATGCTCTTTTATCATAATATATTGTTTTTTGTAAAAAGCCAAGAATGACACCCAGATGGATTAGAAGGTCCTTCATAACTCAGAGAGGGTTTAAAGCCATTAGAGCTGCAACTAAAACCTCTATTAATTCTTATTTTGACAATAGATATTCATCAGCCCTTCACTAAAATGTAAAAAAATAAGCTTGTTTTAATTTCTCTCAGACAAAGGTTGTATATTTTAATTGCCTTTTTTCCCCCAAACAGCAACTCAAAATCAAAATTTATCGAGTTGCAGTTTCCATCTGTGTCTGTCCAGACTCGTAATACATGTAGTGACGACTCTGAATGAAACTTTGAAAATGAATAAAAAAGGTATTCAGTGTATTTTCTGGTGAAATGGAAGTTGGCACAATATTGACATACTCTATATGAGTCCAGTGAATAACTTCCAGTGAGAGAGCTGCTGCCTTCACGGACTGTTGTACGGAGGAGGATGGTGTTGAATAATGGACTGAAAAGTATTTTTGCAGAACATGGTGTTAAAATAAAGTTGACCTTTTGGATATAGAATGTTCTCTTCTTTCTAGATCGGTAAGATCATCTGTATTGCACAGAGTTGCTGTGCAGATAATTTCGTCACCAGAATCGATTCTGTATATTGTGTATAGTCCACATTGTGCAGTTCAGCGATGCAGTCAAATTGCGATTATTGCGGGCAACATTGTGATTGCTTGGTTATCAAGGAAATTGCACAGATTACTCATTTTGAATTTTTTTTCCAACTCAAACATACAAAATAAACCAGCATAAAAAAAAATGAAAAAAAAGTAAGGACTTTCATTTTGCATGTTTTACAGAGTACCTCTCTCTTCTGTGTCACTAAATCCAAAATATCCCCAAACAACAGAAGTTGTGTTTATCTTTTCCCCATTTCTGTGATTAGATCACCCAAAATCCTCCTCAATCTGGATCTCTAAATGCAGCCTTTTGCGATCTTATAACTGCACAGGCTGATATTGTGATTATGATTTGATTAATTGTGCAGCCCTAGTGTATTTTGATATTTTAATATCTATATTCTTGTAATTTCTAAGTTGTTTGCCCTTTAAGCCTCCTGTTCATGGCATGCAGAGTGGTACGTAAAGGATTTTAATGTACAGCTTTAACTGCTTATATAACAATAAAAAAAATGATTTTTATTACACGTGAGTGGAATTTTATCATAATTAGTGTATGAATTCTTGACTTTTGCCCAAAAAACATGTTTGGTGAGTCAGTGACCTTTGTAGTTCATATTGAGTCCAAGTCAAAGTTTGTGCCAAATTTAAAGAAATTCCCTCCAGGCGTTTTCTGAGACATCGTGGGACTGATCAACACACAACCAGAAAACATACGACATCTCTTCACATTTCACAAGCTGCACCCTGTGAAAGTATTTCTGTTTCAGTACTACAGACATCTAAAAAAGAAAAAAATGGTTTAAAAAACTCTACTGTTCAATTATAAATGATATGAAACATTTCTAAATCTATAAACGCACGATAAAATGGGCCACATATTCCCTTATATGTGCATTTTCTTGTGATGTCTGACAGAAACGACAGCAGTAAAGTGAGTCTGGAGCTTTAGCGCCAAACAACAAAGATCCACTGACAGATTCAAAGCCACGGATCCTCTGGGACGCCCTGAAAGCCTTCTGTCCTGAACCCTGGACTGCTGGTGTCTGCCTGAGAGGCAAACAGATGGTGACAAACAGCGGGTGATGTTTTCACATTCAGCGTGGCTCTGCACGCTGCACTCCTTGAACACACACAGTTACACAACGCTGTAAATATGTGGAGAGGTGCATGTCGCTCACAGCCTCCGTCATGTCCGACACTGTGACACGCGTCTGTTGTGCAACTCTCTGCAGTGACTGTGGAGCAGGTGTTTCGTGTTCCTGAAGACAAGGAAAAGTACACTGTGTGTGTCTGTGTGTGTCTGTGTGTGACAGGACTGCCAGAATAAATCTGTGTTTTGGCATCTAGATTATATGCAGACAGATTTTAGAAAGTCTGGACAGCAAAAAAAATAAATAAGTAAATGCGTGATTTTTGACCCAAACCAAATTCAGATGTGCCTCAGTCTGGACGTTCAAATCGGATTTCAAACTGTCCTTTATGTCACTTGTAACGTCACACAACAGCATCGTCAATTCCAGGGGGACAAAGTGCTGAGCAGAATCCATGCTGTGGAGAATAACATAGAGGAAAAAAGTTTGTTGACAGACGCTGAAACAAATTGTCTGCTGGCACTTTGGAGGGAAGTTTCTGTACAGGCATAGCTGGAGGGAACGCCAAGCCGCGAAGCTGCGTCACACTGAGTTGGCTTCCATGAGGCTGTCTGCATTTTAAAAACACCCATCATGCACCTTTTTCCTGTTCACACTGCAACACAAAGCCAGCGTTTTGAGATTGACACATTATGTAAGGTGACTGACTTGTTTTGATGTGGAGGAGGAGCTGAAACTGAGACAAAAAGATGTGTTTACAGATGTACCAGGATTAACATCGTAATCTAAGATCTTCTGGCACAGCGGGTTTTGACAAAATGTCCAGGAACAAATAAGCTACATGTTTTTTCTTTGGTCTACATGAACACAAGATAAAACATGGTGTAAAAGTAGCTTTCTTTATTAAAACTATAAAAACAACAATAACAAAATGCAGCACTTACAAGGGTGTTGGTGTGAATTATGTTAAAAAATAAAAATAACTGAATAAAATAAAGCACCACATGCAAAGGGTGGAGAATGAAAAAAATAGATTCCAATAGGTCTTAATTTTCATTTTTGTTGAACAAGAATGGAATCACTAATCTCGTAATATGATTTTTCCAATCAATTTAAGAGCAAAAACTTGATTAATCAAATGAATTCGACATGTTGCCCAGCCCTAACTGCAATGACTTGTTTAAACGTGACCATCAGAAGGTAAAAGCAGCTCTGATACGTTTGTTGTGAAAGCTTCAAAAACGTCACTTCACAACAGCGCTTTAAACATACCGCACTGCGTACAGTAGCACAATAACTAATCTCATTTTATTCGCAGTTCACAGGCGAGTGAAGGGTTAATTGTGAGCTGCAGCCCTTCAGGATGGAGTCGACCGCTTTGGAAGCCATGTTAACAAACTGAGCCAGGATGAGTCTGGCTGCTGACGAGGAGGAGGAGGAGGAGGAGGAGACGAAGAAGAGCAGCAGAGTGAGCCTGAGGTCTCCTCACTGTCATTACTCTGCCCGTCATTATACTGAAAATACTCAAAAGTACAGAGGAGTAAATCTGAAGAGCTTTTCTCAGTAGCAGTGGAAAGACACGCGGAAGAAGAGGCTTTATCTTTGCAGAGAAACAGTAAAACTAGGAGCTCAAAGTGCTTAGGATAGTTAGGCTGGAAGTAGCTTGTGACTTTGTAAAGTTTTGGCACACTCTGTTCTGTCCTACATAGCAAATATAAACCCCTTCGACACCTGGACAGGCTGAAAAACAACACTAGTGTATGGGAATACTTTGTCAGGTATGCCATGCAGTAAACAGAATTAGTGGAAAAACACAAGAGAGAGGCAGAGATGATTCACCACATAATACAACCATTAGGACGAGGACGTAAACCTGCTGGTGATCCGCTCATACCACCACAATGATGCACAGCTGCCCCAGTTACGCAATCCCAGTCTTGTGATACGAGGCACCTTAAGGCCAAATGACACAGGGAGCTCTCACACCTACACTTTGGTTTCATCAGTCCTGTGCTGCTTTTCTGAATCCACTTCTAGTTTTTAACTCTTGCGACCTGACGATCTGAGGCCTGTAAACTAAATCCTGTGTGAGATCATGTACTGGGATGGTTTTGGTTAACCTCCCACCGGGTCTGAGGTGAGTCAAACCTGATTACAGTCACTACGGCATCGGCTAAGAGTGATGGAAGTCTGCTGTTCATTTCAGTTAAAAGTATCCAGACTGCAGTTATTGTTCTCATCTGGACAGACAAACCAGCCCCAAGAAGTAAAACCTGGATTAAAACAACAGCTACAACCAATCAGAGTTTAATAAATTTCTTCACAGACGTTTGCTTTTTGGGTTTTATGAGACAGGGCTTGACACTTTTCCTTAATAAAAAAAAAGGGATATGAGACATTTACAAGCAAAATTAATTCATTTTAATACAAACACAATAAAATCTTTATTATTTCTGCTACCAATATGGATTTTTCACAGGCTGATGGTGATGTTGGTTATTTCGAGAGCAGAGTGGACGATGACTGATATATAATGCAGATATCATGGTTTTTTTGGACATCTGATCAAATACAAGAATTGAAAAAGAAACTTGCTGATCTTAAATGAACATTTATTTAACACCAGCATGTCTGCATTGTCTCCGTTTGCTTGAGTAGAAATAATCTGAACTGCACTTGTTTTCAATAAAAAAAATGAGGAGCGTTAACATTGTTCGACAGCAGCCACACTGACAAAGCATCCAACGCCGCATGTGTCTGCATTCACTTTCTGTTTGCCAGCCTCAGCAAACAATGACGCCATTTAGCTCAAAATGACAATTAATCAGCCTGGTTAATCAGCCAGCGCTACTTGAAACCATTTTAAAACAGGATAAAGTGCCAGAACATCTCGATGATAAAGAAGTTCTTAGTTTTAAACACCAAAAAAACTCGGTTGAGACACAAATGATATCATTTTGTCCAGGGTTTTTTGAAAGCAGGTCATCTGCTCATTGCATGTTCACTGGCGGCAGTAAAAACTGATGGACAAACTGATTAATCAATCGGTCGACCTCTAAAAAACAAATCCCCCTTGAGCAAACATGTCCACATAACTTTTTTAACCACTTCAGGATATCAAGATATTTAGGATGAATTTACCTGCAATCCAAAAATCAAAGTGATAGAAAAGTAGATAAAGGAAGAAAATCCTCATATTTCATGAGCTGAGAAACTTTTTTTTTTTTTGCAGCTCCAAAACTACTTAATGAAAAAGGAACATGTCAGCACAGGACAGTGTTTACATTTAATCAAGACCCACAAGCATCGCACTCCCTCCCTTGACCTTTGACCTGGACATCAACAGGATCCTCTGCAGGTTCCAAGACCAGGACAGAGAAGGAAACAGAGACAGATGTGAGCGTCGACTCAGCTCTTCCAAACCATTAAGAACAGAGGCTGAAAATAAACATTTCGGCTTCAGAGACGATATCCCCACGCTATCATGCGCTCGCCAATTCTAGTGGTTGCATAAGAGGTCAGGACACAGCGGAGCCGCCTCGATGCAGGTCGGCTGGTACGGCAGCAGCAGCGCAGAGAGAAGAGGGAAATAAACATCCTTCAAACTCCTCTCACATCTGAACACAACGCCGCAGTCACCTGAAGACGCTCTGTCAACACTGATACAATAAAGAGCCTTAAAAGGATCACACCAGGGATTTTCTCGTCTTTTGTCACGGTCAACAAATCCTATTGAAAGACTAAGACCACAAAAGGATGTCAAAAGTCCAAAATCCAAAGATATCATTGACTATATATAAAGATCCATCAACATCATTACATTTGAGAAGCTGTTTTTGGTCAAAATAACCTCAAATATGATATATAATCAAACTATTGAAGACAATTATTTATGCAGAACTTAATTATACCGATACTGACTAGGGCCGTGTATTGGCAAGAATCTGGCGAGACACAATGTAGCGCGATACAGCGTCAGTTTGGGGATGGTTGTCATCAGAACAAAAGTGAACAACTGTGATTAAAAATATCTGGTTCTTTGATAAAGGGTCAAACATACAATCCTCTAAACAAAAACCTAGAAGTAGAAATCAACTCTGCTTCCTGAGGTGCCTTTCAGTGGAAAACACCAAACACAGATTAATGACATGCACCAAACTTAAACCAATTTTCTCTGATATGTTGTGCCAGCCTCCATTGAGGTCAAATGCAGGTTGGATCACTGAGCTACACAAACTGGATCCATTTCAGGGTGTCTTTTAACTCAGCAGGCAAATAAAAAAAAAAAAATGTTTTAAATCATTCAAAAAGGTAGCCTATATATAGAAACACGTGACAGGAGTGGGAACATTTACTGTGTCAATCATGAAAAAGTATTCAAACGTATTTTCTTTCCTTGAGTGTGCCCTAATTCCTTAAAATAAACATAAAAAGACGTCAAACTCCCTTGTGAAAGAGCAGGAGAAACAACCTGACAAACACCTAAAAGACTTCTTTTTTCCTTGACTGTGACAGAGCAGTAACCTAAAAACAACAAGGACTGCAGACAAAAGCCTCCCGCTTTGTGTTTCCGTGAACGGCGCTGTCATGACTCAGTGTTTTTCTGTCAGCGTAGTGTCACAGCCAACGCCAAAGGGCCCGGGCCTCTGAGATACAAAGGCCAGAATCAATGGAGCTTTGGAAAAACCGATGGAAAACCACTGCCGACCGTTCAGAGGAGCCGAGCGGCGGGGGCCTGGCTGGCGGACGGGGCCGGCTCGAACATCAACACCCAACATCATCACCAGCAGCCGCCGAGCTCCGCGCCGTCCCCTCCTATCTGTCTGATGAGCAAAAGGCCCCCGGAGCCGCGACAGCCGAGTCAATATCGCTCCGAGTTCCCCGAAACCACTTCCAGGCCGAGAGCCCGAGCCAAAATGTACCGCGGCACAGATCAAAACAGCCACGCACACATTTCCCTTGCTAATGAGCGCACACAAAAGCAGAGGAGGGTTATGGGCCGCTCGTTCTCAGCTCAGTGACTTCAAACTGTAAAGTGAAACTGCTTTTCACTGGGCAGCAAAGGAGCATTCACTCTCAGCTCATGAATTTGCATTTTAAAAGCAAACCCGCTTCCTGATCTGGTTGATTTAACAAGTAAAACAAAACTGTCAGTCTTGGTTGCATGCACGGACTGGAAAATGGTAAAGGAGAAAAATCACATTTGGTTTCTCTGGGAAATCACGGATGGCAACGACAGAACCAAAAAAAACAGTGATGGAAAGTAACTAAGTAGAATTAATCACGTCCTGCTTAAGGACAAAGTTGAAGTAGTTGTACTTTACTTGTGTATTTCCATTTCCTCTTACTTCATACTTGTACGCCTACTTTTACCCGACTTCAGTTTATAGGCACAAAATATATGGCAGCTCTTTTGATAATGAGTGGTTTTTCTGGCCAAAATGGAAAATAAACAGCTTGTTTATTTCATTGTCAATGGTCATCCGTCACGGGTCACATTAAAGTAAATATTTTGTGCAACCCTAAGACAAATAATCTCATCACATCGTCTCAAAGCTGTGTCTCTTTGGACATTTTAAGTCTGTACGCACAAAGCTCAATCCTAAACCTGACACATTTAAGCTACATAAAAACAGACCCAAAAACAAAAAAAAAAAACAAACAAAAAAAAAAAAAGGTCAAAAATCAGTTACGTGTATGACACATTATTGACACAATATTGTTTGCCATCAGACAATCA
>JAPQRN010000016.1:23195779-23224116 GCA_037367275.1 Coranthus polyacanthus | reverse complement strand
AAAAAAAAAAAAAGGTCAAAAATCAGTTACGTGTATGACACATTATTGACACAATATTGTTTGCCATCAGACAATCATCTTCCAATGGGGAACTGAAACCGTCATATTCTACTTGAAAACCACCAGACTCTTGACAAAAACAGTCATTTTACTTCACAGAATCACTGCCTCTGTCCGTTTGTTTGTTTGAGTTATTGTGTGACTTTGATGTTTTAACATGTTAGTTCAGATCCAAACTAACAGACAGAGGTAGAGGCTCTGGAAGGTAAAAAACCCCTGCTTTTACCAACGGAGCCTGGTGGCCTTGAAGAGAGCCGTTTAATATTTTCAGATCCTTGTGGGAGAATGAGCGTAGTTTCACAGACTCCCACTGTAAGGCAGGTGGGTCACACAACTCTTCATGACGAAGACAAGACAGTTCACTCTATGCACAAGGTTCAGGATGATTTAAAACATGGCGTGTTGAGCCATTTTCAACCCATGAAATGCAGGTTCTTATAAACTTGCAGCTCAAAACATGTTTTAGTGTTTAGTACCTTTTTAAATAACCATATAAGGTTGCCAGATCATCCCCAATAAGCTAACCAATGGTGCAGGAAGTCTGGGGTGAAGTATCAGTACTTCTACTTAAGTAAAGTCTCTGAATACTTCTTCACAGGGAGAAAAGCCTTCGTCGTGTCGAATGAAACTCTTTAAAGCCTTTTAGAAGCAGCCAAAGTGCTTGAATTTGCTCTTCTTTTCCTGAACAGACATAATTAAACCAGCACTGCCACAGACTCAATCTCCTTTAACGCCTCAGGTTCAATTTTAACTAGTTTTACAGATTCAACTCTGCATCTCCTGACTTCATCATTTATTTACAGAACAAAACAAAAGTAGAGCAGTGGAGGTAGCGCTGAATCATCTTCTATATCTCCATCACGATAAAATAATAAAACCTCTTAATTCGCCTGGCAGAGCTGCAGTATATGGAGAACACATGCTCTGTCCCAGCATGCCCTGCTTCCCATTTACACAATTAATACTCAATCTGTTGTGCTTCATGAATTAGTAAATGAGTTCTGCCAGTGTGAGTGTAGAACAGAGGATAGAGGAGGGGGTAAATTACCTTCTGAAGGCTGTTTGGGTTCAGCTGCGTCTTGTCTATTATCTTAATTGCCACCTGTGGAGACAGAAAACAGCATCAAAACTGAGCTAAATGGGATGTAACACCAGAGAAGTGTGAAAAAGAGGAAGTGGAATATGAAGTCGAAACAAATAAAAAAAGACAACATCGAAGAGGGGAGAAAGCCGACACCGACGAGCTACAGTAAAACTGAGATTTTAAATCAAGAAAACCTATCATTTAAAGACTGAAGAGAATCAAAACCAAAAAGCAAAAAGCTGAATAATTCACGACAGAACCAGGAGGTAAAAAGAGCGTCGCTGCTTTGTTAAATGTTACATCCTTTGTTAAGAAGACGCTTGTTCTTTGTGTTCATCAATTATGAACAAATCAAAAGCTCAGCTCTCCCTGCAGCGTCCATTACTGCCAACGAGCTTTAGAGCCACGAGTCTGACACAATGTGGAGTCAGAAGAGCTGGGTTTTGACTTCGGTAAAAATGTTACAAACATTTTACTATGTCTAACGTGTATAATTCCACTGATAAATTAGCAATTATGCCATTATTTAGTTGTCTGTACACTATTATCCTATGACTATTTAATGTAATTCGGGGGTAGATATGTTTAATGTATGATGATTTACTTCCTTTTGATTAATTAATAGAACATTTCATATGTTTGACGAGATGTAAGATTCAGTATATATCACTTCTACTGTGTTTTTAATTTACTTGTTCTTCAGTTGTGTTGGATTTTTAAGAGTTCAGGTGGTTACTTAGACGTTGGTTAAGATTTGTTTTTTTTTTTTTACTTGCTTTGAGAAAGCGCAACGTGATGATCAGTGAAATTAATCTCAGCACTAAGGCTGATTGGATGATCCAGGCAGTTTCTGCTTGTGCATAAAAATTAAATTCTAAAAATGGAAGTGCAATGCTGTCCATATACCTGATGAAGGTAACTTTGAAGATATAAACATAAAGTGAAAAAAATACACTTTATGTTAAGGAGAGGAAGTTAATTTTACTTCAATAATTGTCAAAAAAATAATTAAATTAGGAATTACATTATCAAAATACTTATACTTAATAATTACCGTGATATAATTTTATGTTATATTGCAACATATAACATTTTTGACCGTATTGCCGCGCCCTACGTTGGACTAGAAAGTCAGAATTTTCAATACTGCAAACACAGCTAAAAGTACAAAAGTGTGACACTCAGCCCTACCCGTCTGCAATAAAACTAACAGTGGAAATCACAGAGACAGGCTTATCAGCTGAGTGTGAAACAGACTATATTTGCTTAAAGGAGCAGCAGACTCTGATAAGGTGATAACGGTTCAGTACTTTGGGTTTTATTGGACAGTTCTGCTGGGTTTTTTTTAATAAGGCAGTGAAGACAATATGGGAAACCTTCCACCACAAAAATCACAATGAGAGGTCAAATTGGAGGTAATATTATACGTTTATCTGGTCTTGCATACAGCTCGTCTTTTATAATCTCAGGTACCGCGTATTAGCATAAGAGTTTCATTTTTTATTGCGCATGTTTAAATTAAGTGTCTGAAACGTTCCGTTTGTATTTGCAGGTTGCTGCTGCTGTTCTGTCCGTCCAGACATACTTTATCATATGTAACGGTCATTAAATGTTTGACTTATTGTTAGGTCACAGGATAAGGGACTCAGCCGGACTTCAGTCTTGATAAACAAACTCTTCACTGGGAGTGTTGGAGCGTCTCACCTCTCTGCCGGTGAGGATGTGTCGGGCCAGTTTCACTTTGGCGAAGTTGCCCTTCCCGATGGTTTTGAGCAGCCGGTAGTTGCCGACGTGCGGCTGCTGCGGCTCTTCGGAGCTGCGGGACCGAACGCCGGTCCGAGCCGAGCGCGTGCTGATCTCCTGACGCCCATTGCTGTGTGAAGTGTGCTGCGGAAACAAAAAGACACCGTTTAGAAGTGGCTGAATAGTACAGACATCTACATGTATCAGCGGTGACTCCCGTTATCCAACTGTGACATCGGCTTAGGCTCGGCAGGAGAAAACTAATGATATTTACAGACTGGATCCAGATAAAGAAAGAAGCTTTTCATCCACAGATGGCAGATAAACTCAGCATTTCATCAAGTAAATGCTTGACCATCAAAACCCGACGACACATCAGTTATGAGGGGAAGGATGAGGCACCTGTGCATCTTTTCAGGGTCAGATTTAAACAGAAATAAATATCCTGGAAAGCACAGAGCTGAATATATTATTACACTGGAATCTGTGCCGATAGTACATTTTACCATCTATCAGTATCAGCAGAAGTCGGTGGCGATAGTTAATATTAGTCTAATAAACTGGAATAACTGACTTTGAGGGAAAATAACAGCTCAGACTTTAACCTAGATTTTTCATTACAGGTAGCTTGAGGTTCAGTTCCACATTTATTGATTAATTACTTTGAGCTTGACGTTCAGTGACTCAGATTTGATTTATTTAGGTACTTATTACTTTGCCTCAGTTCAACAGTCATCTGGTTTCTAACAATGAAAGCTGTAACTCTAAGAGATTCTTATATTAGTTTCAGCTATTTGTGCGCAGCGTTTTCCTTATTTTCTCATCTTGTTCTCAAAATTAACTTCTTAGTCGGTTTGCTGTTCAGTAGATAAAGCGTGCAAAACTTAAAATGCATTTATTGTCTTATAAATGCATTACTTTTGCCAAGCACTCTGAAGTTTAAACTACCCAAATAAAGTGCAACATTACTTAACCAGTGCCAACTGCCAGAGTCATATCCTGTACATGTGAAAACAGGATGTGCAGCCGAGCGTTCAGCGCCCAATAAAGGTTTCAAAAAGGTAAAGGCATCTGCAGCAGTAGCAGTGTTTACAAAGGCACAAATATCCCAATAATAATCAGAATAATATCCCAGTCAGAATAAGAACACCTCATGTAATCACCTCAGTCAGAAGAGACTGGTCTGATCACAAAGAATTTTCAATTAGGTTGAGAAAGGTGGTGTAAACTTTTGATAATCTGCTCAACATGAAAATATTATGATGCGATAAATATATGGTGCGAGTCTTTGTGTGCGTTTGCCCCGCGTGGAGGTAACAGAAGGTGACGTAACGAGTTTCCAGGAGGAACACAAACATGGAGGAAGGAGAACAAATCTGCTCTGTGGCTCATAGTACTTTTAAAAAGATGCAGGCATTGTTGAACGCCTCGCAATGCTCCGAGTTGTCCCAACGGTTTGAAAAGATGAACAAAGCTGCAATCAACTGAGAAATATCGAATTGAATTTTTAATAAAGTTCTGTTCTGTTACATTTCTGGCAGATTAGCCTCGTCACAGCAGGTGGAACCACTTTCTGCACATGTTCTGCTCCGATTAAAAACTTTGGGGCATGTAAACACACATCTTATCAGATCACCTCATTTAACATCCATGCACATAGTTATGGTGGAGTCTCTAATCAGAATGATTTCAGTCAGTTTGAAGAAATATCGTCCAAGGAACCGCAGCTACTGTTACTGATCTTTTTGCGTCTTTCTCCTGAAGTCTGAGGGTGGTTTTAACAGAACTTTAGTCCCATTAACTGTACATCTGAACAGAAAGATAAAACACCAAACACTCAGAAAACCAAGTGAATTCTGTATTTAAAGTGCGATCAAACATTATCTGCTTGATATTGAAAGGAGTCTGAGGTTTTGTGGTTCACAGCTCCGACAGCACCATCGATGGAGACATTGATTTTTTTTTCGGGTACTGTTTTCAAACTCCATCAACCCCTCCCCGCACCAACAACTAAAAAAGAAAAAAAAAAATCTGATAGATACTCGGTGTGGCATCAGTATCGACCGTCCGACCGATGCTTCATTAAAAGAGGCAGTACCCTCTGCCCCGCCTGGCTCCACCAGACCCCCCCCCTCACACAAACTGACCCCATTCACCCTGCATGAGGACCGGGACTGAGCACGATCTTAAAAAGCAACAAACATCATCCCTACTTTTTTGTTTTTCACTCCACGGTGCACTAATCCAATGTGTTAATGTGTGCAGATATTAAAGCAACCATCAGCTCCTTTTAAGATAATTGAAGTAGCACAGAAAATAAAGTTTAAATTAGGCAAAACATCATCACAATTAACTTTACCAACACTGCAGACAACAAAAGTCTATCTACAAGGCTGATATAAAACTGCAATAAGGTCACTTATGAAGAAACACAGACACACTTTAAGTCACTAAAAGAATATTTTAGGACTTCTACAATGATAACAGAGGAGATAAAAATATCATCAACTAGGATAAGGTCACTGTTGAATGCCACAGACACACCACTAAATGCCTGTGGGAACATTTGGTTACATTTTCTTTTACATCTGCTAATCATAAAGCACACAGTATTTTATTTTTTTTAAAACCACCATTTCCACCGTTTCCATCCGGCTGACAGCTTCCTGTATTTAAAAAAAAAAAAAGAAAAAAAAAAGGACTCAGTCTAATGTGATCCCTGTCCTTTTCAGTGGTTACTCACAAAGCTGCGGTGTCTCCTGGCTGCCTGGGCACCCGTCATGTTTCAACAGGAAAACACTCTGTCCCGCTGCTGATGCCCATAGAGATTCCCACAACACCAGATTTTCCCAACTCAGAGCCCCGATAACCACAGAGAGACGGAGCAGCTCAGCGGGAGAGGGAGCGCACTGATCCGAGTCAAGCCGCCAGTCTGGCAAGCACAGACCGGAAACCAACGCTGTCCTTTCAGAATAAAAGGGACACGTCTTTTCTTGACTTATATGCATTTCTTCGTCAGTTTGTCTTGTAGCTCTCTCTATTAATATAGTATTGGGTTGTTTTAAGAGTAAAATCTCAATTTACAATTGACTGCTGTCATCACTAGCTGTGGTGACATTAGGGATCAACAAAATATGTTTTTTCAGAGCTGACATGAGTTTTACTAATGAAAGAGCCGGTCTATGTCTAGGTTACATTTTTTCAACCTTACTGAAATCATTCTGATTAGAGATTCCAACTTCAAGGTTTACATGGATGCTAAATAAAGTGATGTAATGAGATGTGCGTTTACATGCCCCAAAGCATCAAATTAGAAACTTGAAATAAAAGCTCAACGTGGTTCCATCTGCTGTGAAGAGTCTAATCGGCTGGAAATATAACAGAATTAGAGGATTTTTTTCTTCTTTGTTCATCTTTTCAAACTCGTTTGGTCTTTGTACCATCAAGCTGTTCAACAGACCTTAAATCTTCTTAAAAAGGTCTCATGTGTAACATTCAGAAAACTTGTTATTTTCAACTCCAGTGGCTGTTATGTGATCTGCAGTCAGCATCATGTCACATGCTCATAGAATTGTGTGTTATTTGAACGCCATTTCTAAGCTAACAGTAGCTAGTGTTGCACGCTGATGCAACAAGAAGAAGAGAGGTATTGAAGAACTGAGGAGCGAGCAAAAACCTGGGAAATCCAACATGCATCTTCTACATCGAAAACAGTCAACAGGCTGTTGTCATGGATGTAGGTGACCGCAACGGTCATGGGATTAACACATGTAAATTTATACTGACAAGAACTGAAAGCTAATATATTGTTCGACTGCAACAGAGCTACTTTTCCACCATTTTTCGTCTCTTTCCTCCAATCTCTACATCTATACTCTTTGCTACTGTCAGCTTGTATTGATGAGAAGTAGAAGCCAACTGTTAGTTCCATGGTAACATCAGTGCGTAACAGCAGAGCTACACCTCCGCCATGTTGGACTGAAGACTGTTGTGCAAATACCCTCTTTCCTTCTATGGCCGTTGGCCGACTACTGCGATTTCCCAGCAATGTAAATGCACTATTTATTACAGTAGATGCGTTTCGAACCCAAATGGCATTAAGAAAAGCACTGGGGAGATGGTGATGGCAGCTGACGGTTGTGACTGACCCGATCTCACAGCTGCAACCAGGCTGCAGGTGAATACTCATTTAGATCTGAGATACCTGCTCAACAACAATGCAAATGCTCCGACTACCCTGCTGCCCACGAATACCACCAAGAAGACAAACGTGCAGCAGCTGATCGTTACTCTTCTCCAGTATAAGCGTAAAATGAGCATAAAACGTCAAGATATCTTCAGAAGGAATCGTAGTGTTTTTAGTGCAATACCTATGTGTAGATTTTGAAGAGGACACAGTGCATGACAGTGACATTTATTGTCATTTAAAACTCAAAGCATATTTTACAGTAATTCGATAGTAATACAGGTTTTCCAGTGACAGACTTCCTAGAATTTGTGGTGAACGTTCAAGTATTGCATTATGATTGCTTGGATTCAGGAGATAAGATAGGTAGATAAGCTAGATAGTAACTTTAGAGTTTAGCAGCAGAATATAATGCCTGCTATATTTATGCTACACACACACACAGTAATGCAGCAAACATCTAGTGTCGAATATTACAACTAAGAATAGTTTAAAGGTGAGTGAGGCGTCTTTAATTTTATTTGGCTTTGAAAGGGTAATACGGGTCTCAAAACAAAACACTGACATTTTAATCTTTGTAGTTTTAAAAGTCAGAGATCTTTAAGTGTCCGTTTATTATTAACATAATTGCGATATACGGGCAGAGAGGCTTTAATTTGGAAAACAACCCTGACCGGAAGCCCCGCGTGTTGAATTGTGGCGAACTTCACGCGCCGTTAAACAGGAGACTCTGTTAGTCACGAGGAGGCGGGACTGAGAAGCCCATATTTGGAAGCTGGAAGGTTGAAAGCGTTGATTGACAGCTGGGAAAGCCAATAGCCGGGCTGAACAGAAAGTCTACCGTTGCCTGCCAGAAGCAGCAGGCAAAGTGCTGTAGTTTTGTTCGTGGTTGGGCCTAAATATCCCGACTACATCCAAAATACACTGTTATACATTAAAACACACCGCCTGCCGTCAAATATATAATTTATACGCGCGTCAGTCGCATGTGTCGACGTTAAAGGGGAAAACAGGGCGTGTTTGACGTAGACGATATGCTTGTTTACGATTTACCAACAAAGTGAAAGAATTAGCCATCAACCAGTTCAATAAAACATTCATGTAAAAAGAAAACCCTCCGTGTGTAAGTGATTCAAATGTATTTCACAGCGCAGAAGCAAAGTGCAGCTGGCTTAATAAAACAATTAACTTATACTTACACTTTCCGTCACCTTCTCGTTGACCGTGGGTAAAGGAGTTTTTGTTGACATCTCGCTATTTCCTCAAACCGTTTAATGTCCAAAAATCCGCCGACACCTTCTTCAGTCCGACAGCACAGAAATTAAACGACTGCTCCGCTTTGCAGCTAGCTCTCTCCGTGGAAACAGCCTCAGCATGGATCGTGACAATTTTCAGACCAGACCGGACGTGTTGGAGCCGAGCACCTGAACTGTTGGGGACCGAAAAAAACCCTCACCAAAGAGCATAATCCTATTTTTAATATTTACATGGCGCGTACACGCCGTTCGTGGTCTGGTTTTTGTGTTGTTGTTTTTTTTTAAAACTCAAACGAAATCACTGTCCGTCTCTCCGCCGGGGCTTCACTCAGTCAAGCTAACTAAAACTAACGTTAAGGCGCTGTCTGTCGGTCGCCACTTCCAAAAAATCGCCCCAGTCTTTTTTATCGCAAACGCAACTCAGTCTACCAACGAGCCATGACGCGCGACGTCAGCTGCCGATGTTTCTCAGGGGGCTTCAGAAGGTTTGGGTCGCTGAAATGCTCGCTATCGGCTCGGTTTCTTCCATCTCCGGCGGCCCAAAGTGGAGCTGGTCTGTCTGTTTTAGGTGGGACCAAAATGGCTACTCAGCGGCTGGGCTGGATTAGGATGCATTCAGGGACTCCTCGCAAGCTCCGACATCAGACATTCCACTTTAAAACAAGACAAATATCACCGGAAAATCAAAAATAAAATAGAATAAAGTACATTTTTGATAATTAATCTGTAATTACACTTTAGAGCTACTCGTTTATTGTGTTTCATTTCATATTTCAAGATTCTTTCATTTGCGCCTGATGGCTTTACAGGCCACATCTATGATAAAATGTTGATTTTTCTCTACTTTGTCACAGTGGAACAAGAATTATTATTACTATTATTATTATTATTATTTCCAAAGCTGTATTTTAGAAACAACAGAGAGAAAAACCTTCAGTGTGATATTAATAACTGTGGTGAAGCGTATGTGAAAACCTTGCAAAAAATGTACTAAATATGAAAATTAATCTGCTGGCGGTGAAATAAAAACGCAGAAACAAGAAGGACAACATCATTTTGTTGTAATTTAATGTAGTATTGTGTAATTCCACGTGTTCATTGTTGTTCATATGTTTATTTATCATCTGTTTGACTTCATTTAAATCTTTAAACACATACAACAGATATGATTTTAGGTTTCACAAACCAGACTTCAGGTAGTTTTAGTCTGTATGTGGACAGCTGGTTTTGACGTATAAAAGCGACATATTTGTCTAATTTTAGATTTACAGACACAGACATGTTCATCAGACTTTCCTGTAAACTCTGATGTTTTTTTAATCTGGCCTGATTCTGTGAGTAGAAGGTTTTGTGGATGGATTTCGACGTCAGCCACCTTAGATTCATCATCGTTTTGGAAATAAAAGTAAATAAAAGTATCTGCTGTTACTATATTAATACAGATCTATTACTATAAAATTTTACTTATATTTTTAAGTTTTTAGACAAATCCTTTTTATTCATTTTTTATTTTGTCATTTTTATTCACGTTCATTATTTTTTATTTACTTCGTTTTCATATTTTTTTAATTTTAACTTTAAAAATATATTTTGTGATTTATTTTTATGTACGTATTTTTATATTCCTTTGGTTTTCATTTTGTAGTTTTTCATTTTGTTTTATTTTTAGTATGAATTTGATGTTGTATCATATTGTGGTGTTTATGTGATTCCTGCCGCAGCACAAACAACGCGCGTGGAGTTTACACGTTATTCCTGTTTCCACACTGATACCGTTCAACATGAATTCACAAAAACCCGAAGAGCTGCTTTTTTTTTTGTTCAAGCTCAAACCCTGAGGGCAGGCTGTGATTTGTTGCGGTGAAGAGTCAGCGTCCGCATTCCCAACGGCCCGTGAAGGCGGCCTGAGCGCGTCCAGCTGAGCGGGTGGAGGTTCTGAAGAAACCGGTTTGACTCGAGTCCCATTGGACCAAACCACAGAGCTGTCATCATCCAGGAGGAAGCGTCTCTGCGAGCATTTATCTGGCTTTATCTTTTAGAAATGATTCAAAACCTCAGCGAAGCGTCGCAGGAAACAAAAGCTTCCAGTTTCATCCTTTTATTCTAACTTTTAGATTAGAACAGATTAGTTCATTAAACCTTTCCTCCGAGCACATTCCGATCTATCATTTAGAAATTATTAATAATCACATTTAAGTAAAAGCAGCAACACAGTGTAAAAACACGAGTACTGTGTTCAAAAAAAGTACAGAATTATTTGCATAAAAAATTCACTTAAAGCAGCAGAAATAAAAGATTAAAGAGAAACGTTTTTATTCCCAGATTTCAATGTATAATAGTTTAGTATATTATTCATAAATAATGAACAACATCTGAAATATTTTCTTAAATTCTCAGTTTCCCCTGAATATTCATTTGTTTTGCAGTGGTGGAAGTAAAGTGTAAAAATACACTGTTACAAGTACTAGTACAAGACAGACTCAACACTTTGAGTATATTTCTACTTATACTGTGACTGGTCTGTAAATAACGTACTCATTACTTGTTTTTATTTTATTTTATTTGAGCTAAAGGACAATTGAATTAACTTCAGTGGATGAATAAAGTTCATCTCAAATCACAAGTAAAAAAAGAAAAGAACTAGTAATAAGCAGTGTTCACGATACTTTAAATATATTTAAATAAATGCAGAACGAGCCTTTTTAGATTACTGGATTAAGTATTACTGCATTAATATGTTCTTTCTCACTCGTTTCGTGGACTTCATTGCAGACCAGATCCAGGGATGTGAACTTATCAGCGGTGAAAGACGTAAAGGAGATGCAAACCCCCTCGGAGGGTCCAGGGGTAAGCTGCCCCGTGGAGAAAACGTCCCAAATACCAGCTTTAAAATGTGGACTTGAAGCCGAGTTTTGCATCTGATTTTGCATCCCTGAGTTAAATTCCACATCTTTTTCCAGGTTTTCCATGACGCCCCCCGACTACGCACAGGTTAAACGGTCGTAGATGAAGTTGTCGAGTTAAAGTCCTAAGTTGTAGCAGTAAACAAGTCAAGCTCCAATGTTTTATCTTCCATTGACTAAGGTGGGTTTTTCTGACACATTCAGAGTGAACCAAAGCACACATGCTGTATTAACTTCACGTAGGACACCTGTTTTAGCTCCAGTGTGGAGCTTGTAGAAGATAGGACCAGGTGTGTTGATGACTAATTCAACTTAACCAGAGATAGGACGCTACTCGTGTGGTGGATAGCAAAACATTCATTCTTTATTGACTGGAAAAATACAGGGACCAAAAAAAAAATGTGCAGTCAAATGATCCCCGAAACACCCATGATTAAAATCCCCAAAGCGACTTCATTTCACCAACTGAATACATCTCAAAAGTACAGAGTTAATGTGCAGCAAGTAAAGCGCTATGTTAAGTCATGCCACAAAGCAGAGGGGGAGGATTTAAGAGGGGGGAGGGATGAGGGAGGGAAAGGCCAGCCATTTAGATCATACAGGGCATCGAGAGTCACAACACAACAAAAGCATCATCTTCTCCTTTATCCGAGTCTCTCAGATCGCGTCGATGTCAATGTCGTCCTCTTCTTTTTCAGGCGTGTCTGGTTTCACAGTCTCCACTTTGAGCTCGCGGGCGGAGGACGAGTAAACCACCTGAGGAGACGAGACGGTCACAGCTGCTCAATAAAACGCTTACAGGTGTGGATTCACCCACAGTGCGCAGTTTCAATGTTTGTTTGCGCAGGTTCAAACGAGTGACAGTGGTGGAATTTGCGACGGTATTTTAAGACCTACTTCATGTCCAAACGGGACTAAAATGCACAAAAGGACAGCAAAAAATAATACCGTTTGATCCAAATGCTGGTTTAATGGTAATGGGGTCGTGCTGGATCAGTACTTTTGAGTTTGAATACGTTTTTTAAAACAAGGCCTTCAATTCAGATTATTGTCTTTTAGACCAATAAAAATCCTGCAATCTGCTGGTTAAGGTTAGATATTTTCAAATCAAAAAGGAACTAAATCAAACATCCATTAAAAAAAAAAACAAAAACAAAGGGGACAAGTTTCAGGAATTCATGACAGAAAAATGTCATGAATTTCTCACTAAAGGCTGTTTTTTTTGAGTAAAGTGAAAGGACTTTGCCTGAACTTTTAGTTCCAAAAATACATTTGATAACTTCAAAAGAAACCCAAAAACCTTTAACACAAGAGTAAACCTCGTCTAAACAACAGCAGACAAACCACAACTTCAGCTGACAATAATAATGTGAAACTGGCAACAACACTGGAAAACGTGTTCACCAAATACATGAAAAACAAGTTCAAATGTTTTCTATGAACAGTAAGGTTTGTACTGACTGCACTACTGTTTGCATTTAGAATTATTTAGGTTCAGCGCAAGTTTCTAATTATTATTTTAATAAGTGATTTACGTCCATTACCTCAACGTTCTCGTCATCTTCCTCTTCTTCCTCGCTGCCTTCGCTCTCCTCTTCAGCCTCCTTCAGCCATTTGACAAAAGGAGCAGCCTTGGCGTGGATCTCTTTGGCAAGTTCCTTGGAGACATATTTCTTAGAAACCTGGAGGAGAAAAACAAAGACAGCTTGGATTAAAGAGGAGGGACAAAAGGGACACATCTGGTACAGCTCAACAGTAACTATTAACACCAGAAGCAGCAAATATTCAAGCTTCTAGACTTTCTAGACACAACAAGAACCACTGGGTATTTCAGCCTTTTGTGATGTGTGTCATTGTGGTATTTTCATTATCAGTAGCTACTGTCAGATAAGAAGTTGATCCACACTCACCTTCTCAGCCCAGGCGAATATGACGTCCTCCTCCAGCAGGTCTGCGTCATACAGGTCTTTGAGGATGATGGGAACTCGAGGCAGCAGCTGGACCTGATGCAGCTTCACCACACACTCAAAACCTCCCAACAGATACTTCTGGGCCTTTTTGTTGTTGTGGCAAAACTGAAAATAGATGATAATCACTTACTGTAACGTCATGAAGAAAACTGTATTATCCTGTGGGCTCTAATTTTAGGTTTCATTTTGTTAATGTTTTGATTGAAATGCAGGACAATCTATTTTTTTTTTTTGCCCATTTTTTATGCATTATTCACGAATTTGACAACATGAGAGAACTTACTCGGAGGAAGTGACGTTTGTACTTCTTGATCTGGTCACGGATGTTCTCGTTGAAGAGCAGCTCGCTGAGGATGAGGGGGCCCATGGCCTTCACATCCAGACGCTCCGCCTCCGCCAAGATCTCCTTATCAGCCCCGTCGATGGTTCCACTCTCCTTCTTTTGCTACAGATGGAATAAGTTAGTATTAAGCTTTAAACCTTCCATTATTCTTATAACAACGAGGCTTTCTCTACAGTTTGGTTGACATTGGATGATTTTCTATATTTTCAAGAGAACTGCAACCTCTATTTACGATGCTGTGTCACCATGTGAACTCTGATGTTACATGGTAAATTCGAGGTGGTCATCTTTTTTTCATTTTCATAAATCACTCTTTATGGCAGTATTTTTCATTTTGTTGTAGAATGTTCAGTGCTCTTGAAGTGAGGGGGTTATATGGGTTTATCCAGTCCATTCGCTGCTTAAAGAGACTTCAGTCTCCAGATTTGCTGAGGTGCAGTTTGGGATTCCTTACTTTGACAAAGTTGTAGAACAGGTTGACCCTCTCCTCCAGAGGTTTCTCCAGGTCCTCACTCAGTGTCAGGTTCTTGGCGTGGTCGCTGATCTCCTCCATTCGCCGCCTCTGCGCCTCCTCCGTAGTCTCCTCCGCCCAGTCCTCGTCATCGTCGTCTCCATCCTGAAGACCCAACACACAGACATGTTACTCGTTCAATTCAGCTGACAGATCATTTTATAGACAAAATCGGTCTTCACATCGAAAAATGTGTTAGTATTATCTAGTAAAATATTGACTTAATTAAAACAGCGTTACTTTAATTTTTTTAAGACATTTTCCCAACATTACATTCCCTACACTTCCACCGTAACCATTTTTAAATATGAATTAAAATTTGAGCAAATAGATTTGCCATGTGTAGTGAAAGAAAAGAAAGAAGAAATGCCTGTACAAAACTGCAAAAACAGACCACACTAGATCATTACATCAGGTTTCACCATAAAGACAGAGAGCTTTACTTAAAATGAACTCCATTTGACAAAGTTCACTCACCTTCCTATTTCCTCAGTGAACTATACGGTTCACACTGAACACAACCTCTCTGTCAGGAACTGTGCACCTTGCCCCCTTTTGTGTGTTTTTTTCTGCCCTAACTGTCGTGAAAATGAAGCGCCATCCATGTTTGTTTTGGTACCAGAACTGGCGACAGCTGACTGACAGAACTGGCGAGATCCGGTCGTCCACCGACAGAATGTCCAGTCGTTACTGACCAGGCATTAGTGTATTGCGTAGTGGACTGACTCTTCGTCTTTAGGTTTGAGCTCGTCTCTTTACAGTCAAACACTACAATCTGCTTCAGTCTGTATGTGAGTTACATCCAGTGTGAGAAGGTTTCAGCTGTTTTTTTGGTGTGTGCCCAGCTTTAAGCAAACAGGCCTTTGACATTCAAAAAAAAAAAAAAAATCTTGGCTCTGGTGACTGCAGGGCTGAACTTTTATACTGTTTGCTAAAGCAAATAACCCTGAACTCACTGCAGCATCGAACTCTGTGGCTACAGTGTTTAAGCAGCAATACATTGTGATTTGAATCTGTCAGCAAATAACTAAGACCATCACTCAGAGAAAATGAGGACGAGCTTCTCAATGCGTTCTTTACCAGTTTGATCCATTTGGTCTAAAAGGCAAACAGAAACTCTGACCAGGAGGGACAGGGAACTCACCACAGCTTGCGGAGCATCAAAGTTGTCGTGGTTTCCAGCTTCTCCACTTCCAGAGCCGTTCTCCTTGTCCTTCTTCCGGTTCTTCTTCTCCTTCTCTTTCTTTACAGATGCAGATCCACTATCCGTGCTCTCTGTAATTAAACCAGCAAAACAAGAAATTTCATAAATCTGTCTGTGTCAGTGCATCAGTTACACACAACTCTGTGTTGTGTCAGATTTAAACCACTAGGAGGAGGACAGATCTCACCTGGTGGGTTTTTGAGGATGAACGTGCAGAGTTTGTGTCTGGTGTCGAGCATGCCGCGGTTTCCACAGGCCTTACAGGAAGTGCCAATGGTTTGTTTCTTGGGATTGACATGCTGGGGAGGAACAAATAAAAGAATTATTCAAAGACACATTTTAAATTGGTGTTTAATGTTTTGGCACAACAGAAGATAATTTAATCTAGGTTTATTGTAAAAACTAAATGCAGAGAGACATTTACCAAATCAGTTTCAGGGTTGTCACACTCGGTACACAGCACGAATTTTCTGATGAACCCATCAAGCATGTCCTGCAACTTGTTCGCCTCGTGGGATCCGTTGACGATGTAACGGTCGTTTTTGGTGTCAAACTGGGTCTGAGCACCGAGTTCACAACCAAAAAACTTGGTCGGGTCTGTGGAGGAGAACAAAATCAGAGGCCACAATTACATTATCAAGTTAGGGAACCAGAAATCTACACCTCTGATAGAGTAGTTTAACAAGACATGTTGCCTTTTTATTCATTCATCAGCTGGACTGGAAAACCAGTGGACAGCAGTGTGAGTAACAAGACTTATTGAACTTTTAGAAGGATAACAGTGACACTACATGTGGTGTTACTTACATGTTGGAGGCCTGTTTAATGCCTTTGCAACATCAACCATGTTGACAATGACCGTCTTGATTCCATTCCCTTTGCCTTCAACCTGAATGTGACAAAAACAATACAACAGTTACAACACATACTCAAAACTCTTAGCCAAAATGTGACGGTAAAAATCACATCAGTCATTATTATTCCAACTAAATGTGGTTTCAGGTTATAACGCAACACTAAATCAATGGCTGCATGTACATGGACCCTACTATTTCACTAATAATTAGAATATCAGCCCAATCAGAGGAAAAACACCTCATGTGACCAATGTGTCAGAGGAGACTGGTCTGACCAGAAGGAATTTTAAATCGAGCTGAGAAGGGTGGCGTAAACCTTGATAATCCGTTCAATATGAAAATGTTAATGCTAATAACCACGTAAACACTTAAAACGATCGTTTCTCTGCGGTTGAAATAAATCGTCTTTCTGTGCATGTTTATCCCATGTGGGAGTAACATTAGATGACATGACGAGTTCCCAGGAGGAACAGAAAGATGGTTTAGACTCTTTCCAGCAGGTGGAACCACTTTGCACATGTCAAAGTCACATTCTGATTAAACGCTTTGGGGCATGTAACACACATCTTATCTGATCATTTTATTTCGTGTCCATGTATACAGTTAAGTTGGAATCTCTAATCAGAATGATTTCAATTGGGTTCCATTTGTCCATGTAAATGCGGCTCATGATGCAAATTAGATTCAGGATGTCTTGATTGTTCATTTTCATGGTATACCGTTTACCACCTGTCAGACTGAGCAGTTACCTTGGCAATCAGACGGGGCATCTTGTAGCGATAGAACTGGTCTGACACGCTGCGGTTGACGTTGACAGACATTTTGGATGGATGTTAGCACTATCAGTAAGATAAAAGGATCTTGGTTGGGGATTTTTCGGGATCTTCTGTCTGGAAAAGAGGGGATGACATAAACGACTGCAAGCGTGCTCGGTCTCTGACATGAAAAACGTTGTGCCGCTGTGGCCGCAAGCTCCTTGCTTGAAGGCTAGATTTCCACCACACAGGTTCCAACGGCTGCGCAACAGCTCTGAAAGAGGAGAGGAAAAAATCAATTATTAATAAGGAAAAATAATCACAGTAATGTCATTTGTGTTGCAGAACTGGATTTTGTAACTTCACATTTCTTATTTCAGGTTACTTTATTTACCAAACAGCAACAGAAACACATTAAGACAAAACAATAAACGTTGATAGGCAGTGTTGAGTCAGCTTATTGTGGGTTATTTTGTCGTTTTGAGTTGTCATATTAGGGTTAGTAAGATTTAAGTGACGTGTTGTAGAGAGGAATCAGCCCTGGGTGGAGTGCAGGAATGAAATGTGCTGGATGACTTTGTCTTTTACGACAGGAAAAAAACAAATATTTGTGGTTTTTATTAGTTATTGTTCACATCAACTTGGAGCCGATGACATTGTGATGAACTATCTTCATACATTCACATTACTCACATTTGCTATGTAAATAGCTGTCAATAGCAGCTGCATTTGATGACCTTAGTTATAATAAAAGGGGTTCGTACTTTTGCTGCTCACGACAATACATGAGAACAAAATAGAATCAAACCAGACTGCATTATAACACAGGTATGCCAAACCAGAAAGAATGCCAACATGAAAGAGCCAGAAAAGAGCCAACTTTAGACTGTACAAAGTATTTTTGAAGTACAAATATTGATTTCTTCAGTGCGGTGAGTAGGTAGTGTTGAAAGGCTGACTTAAAACACAGTGGTTCATGTATTGTAATTAAGTACACTTAAGGGATTTCAATTTAATGCAACTTTATACTTTCACTCTGCTACATCTCAGAGTCAAATACTGTACTTTAACTCCTCTACATGTATTTGAACTTTATAGTTACTTAATACTTTTTACATATGAACACCACATGATACCTTGATTTGATATGACGCAGCACTATTTATCTACCCAGTAGTACACAAAGTATCTAGAAGCGGCTCCACATTGACGGACTACAACACTACAGTGCGCTGACGTGTTCATTATTGCCAGAACCAGAATGTAATATTTTACAATCAAACATTTGGAAAGGAGCTGTCACGAATAATAAGTACTTTTAATTTTTATATCTTAAGGATATTTTGCTCATAATACTAAGGCATGTTTAACATTTTAAATTAATTTTACTTGTAACGAGTATCTCTACTTTTATTCGAGTACTGCGGTACACTGCATTCAGAAAATACTGCTGACCAACTCAAATCCAGCAAATATCTCTGTGATCCAACAGAGAGCAGGCAGTACAGATTAGTCAGCAGAAGGCAAATAAGACCCCAACACAAAACTGGATGTTTTCCTCGCTGTTACAGGCATATATGCACAAAACTGGTTTTGTGAAAGCCCTTTGTTTTTCAGGAGGGCCTTTGGCTTTAGCCACATAAGGCCTTCTCTTGTTAATAGGTCACAAACAGGAGGCCTAGCAGCTGCCAAACAAGTCTCCCCCTGCTGACGGCTTTAACACCAACTACCGATGTTATAATGATGATTTTCCAAACATGACAGCGCGATTCGACCTGAAATGACTCGCACGTACCCAATAGTCTCAGATGTTGGGGTTTCATAAGGGCAGAGGTCGAGACTATTTCAGGACGAGGCTAACTAGCTTAGCTGGCTGCTTGGTGCAGAGTGCGTCATACAGTCACTGCACACGAGTGAGGGGACTGGGAGACGCCATTTTGATACAGTGGCATAGAAAAAAGGGTCATATTGCACAATAACACCGACTGTCGCCTTGTTAACGGGCGTAGAAGCCAATAAACATCACACATATCATCAAAATATACCCAAAACTGCCTGTAACTCACCGTTTTCGCAAAACAAAGACATAAACACAACGCTGATCGTCCAAGAGCCGCAGTGAACGATTGTCGATGGCTGTTGCTGGTGTTGTATTGATTGCAGCAGGGGTCCTAAGAGGGTTTTTTGCTCTTAAAGATGCACAGTTAAACACTATAAAGCGTCCAAACAGTGCAGCAGGTGCCAGGCTCAGAGACAGAAGGAGGTTATCCGGAACGTCCTCGGGGTTTGGGGAACCTTTGGGGGAAGAGAAGCGCATTGTTATCCATTCAAACTGCGGACGTTAGCATGTGACAACAGTTTTAAGTTCACTAGGGTCAACAGTCAGACTCATCATACACGTCAAACGAACAAAACAAAGCCACTACAATCGTTATATTTTCCGTAATGTTGGCTAGCTTTCACGTAACGTACCTTATCTTATGAAGATAACGTCAGCCAGCTAACTGGCTAGTACACGTTACACGTGTTTAATTGCCAGATTCCCCGCAAAAATATGATATTTTCGGCTGGTAAAATCACTCAAAGCCCTCACAGGATGAAACAAGCACAGTCGACGCCTAAATTTTTTGCTTCGACGGCCATTAGTGCTGTCCGGTGTGAAAAGAAATTAAGCGCTGGTAACGTCCAAGCCCAGGAAATAGTCTGGACCCGTATGCTAAGCGAAGCCAATTGACGACCCCCGCAGCCACGGCCGTTAGTAGATCAAATAATGTCTCTAAATCCGGACAGCTAGCTACACTTTCTCTGTGGAACTACGACCACCGAAGAATAGTCCACGTCAGGACGAGCCAATAGAAAACGTGATGATTTTTTTTCGCACCTTACCTCTCGAATGTTCTGCGAAATACGGAGACTCACGTCGCTTTTACTGACAAACGTAAAGCTAACAGATACAACAGCTGCTGTCACATCCGGTGGAATGCACTGCCAAATTAAAAGTTTCTGTTTATGTGGCGTGAACCTCGTTTGCAAAGTCGTTCCTAATTATTAGTGTTATCTCTTTCATGTTCAACCGAGATTGTAATCTTTTATGGGATTTTCATTATTCCTTTTAGTAAAAATTCCCCAAACGTAGTATGTACGTTTTTTTATTTTTGTGGTGACTTGAAGATTGTTTGCAAGGTGCTTCAAAAAATATTCAATAATATCTATTTCATTTTTAACCCAGATTGCAACACTTTATGGTATTTTTCCTATTTTTGTAACTTTTAAGAACCTCATTAAACAATTGAACAGCAGTGAAATCGAAACATAAAAATTAGTATTTGTAGTAGTAATAGGCCTAGCAAAAAAACCCAACAAATAAATAAAATGAATACATAAAAATAATAATAACAATACAATTTTTAATATACACGTAAAGCTTAAAACGGCTATACATCTTAACAGCTTTTTGCTAGTGCATTCAGATATAAATTGAAATGTACAGTTAGCTATAAAAAGTATGTTTTTCATGCAAGAAGGTTTAATAGTTCAAATGCCATACTGTTTTAGGTTAAAATGCAAATAAAGTGCATCCCTAAAGTCTTTTTCAAGTTGTAATGTTACTGTAAAAGGTGGAGACAGAGCAATGGGTATTTTTATGGTTTACTCCACTGTAAACCGTTTAGGGTTTTATTTTGAAAGGGCAAGCGGAAGATTCCATCTGACTGGACGCGCCCGTAGATGTCGTCCTTTCTGATTGGCTGACACTTTGACGCTGTACGTATGTGCGTAGGCGCTTCCTCAACTTACTAGCAGAAGCAGCAACAGCAAAATAGAAGATGGTGAGTACGAAACGGCGAAAAGGCCACAATTTATACTTTTCTCGGCCCACGGTGGTTTTGTAGACATATCGTCGACGCACGGAAGGTGACTTTTATAATCCAGCGAGTTTATGCAGTCTCACTTTTAGGGTGTTTTAATGAAGCTCCAGTCCGAGATGGATCAACGATCACATGACAGCTGAGCAGTTTAGTCCCAAAATTTAATGCAACAAGCTTCGATCACCCCTCAAAGTCACTGTTTTCATTTTCACTTCGGTCTTTTAGTTTGTTGTTTTTGTTTACTGCCCATTCTTGTTGTCTGGTTCATTGACAGCACGACGTTTTACATGTTTTCCAGTCAGCTAGCTCGCTGAGCTAACAGGCTAACATCTACTTTATCTTATGAGGCGGCTTCCTGTGCAGCATTAAGGTGTTTACCACCCAGTTATTAACCTGAAATGTACCTGGAACTGATGTTAATAGGGTTAAGACGAAGCTGCTTTCACGTTAGGAGTGAACAAACACTCCCATACGTTGTTCATTCATTAATGCAGCCTCTCATTCATTGTCTTACCTGTTCTTACACATGTTCAGAAGATTTTCAGGAGGTTTTCTTAAAAATTCAACAGTCTCACTGCAGTTAAATACACATATGGGATATTACTAGAGCAGAATTATTTGCAAATGTGCGTGGAGGCTTGTGTAAGTGTACTTGTATCTGTGTATGTAAATGTTTTATTTACAGTTTTGTCTTCACATTTACAGATCTATGTCCACATTTATAGATTTGTCTCCTAGGGTTAGATAGTTACAATTACTGGATCAGCATTTTTATGTCATCAGTATTTTAGTCGCATGTCTGTCTGATTAGAAATAGCTGAGAACAATTATTTACAACAAAATGGAGCCCAGGGACAGTCGGACCCAACGGATAAACTTCGTAGAGATGCATGGACACATTTAAAAGACGTCCAATTCGATTGTTGACGACACTGAAATGAGAAAAAAAACATTTATTTACTAAATTATTTATAATCCCACCAGTGCAACGTGAAAGCTAACAATAGATATTGTCGAAATATCATTGATGTGTACTTTGTTTACTTGGTTTGATAGTCATCTTAAATGCAGTTCAGTGAAGGTTACAGTGTTGGAGACATTTTGAAGACACTTTCAAAAGTCGTATTTTCAAAAGGACGTATTTAGAGATTCTTTTACACATTACAGATGTGATTATGCACACACAGACTGAGATCAAGTTGTAAAACTCTAGTGCAGCAATACCCTCATGAAAACAGATATTTGGTTGTTTTTAATCATTTTGCAAGTGCTTACACTCACTCAGATGAGAACCATATTTTTGCTTTTATTATAATCACTAACCATCCACATTAACAGCTGATTCAGCCACATTGTCGTTTAACTTTTCTTATTTGTTTTGGAATGGTTATTATCTGTCTACTTAACCCATCCACTTTTTAATTTCTAATTTCAGTTTTCCCTTCTTGTCCCAACTCTTTCTTGTCTTTATGTTTTTTTTATGTATTTTTCTCCTATCTTTGATCATGGCTCATGTCAATCTCTCCACACACATCCTGCCTTCCTACCTATCTCACCCGCTCCCCCTCTCCTCCCACCCCTCCTTGCCTGTCTCCAATCAACCAGGCTGGTCACCGGGTAAGTGTCCTCACTCTGTGTTGGATCCCTGTTTTCTGCTCGCTCTTCTGCCTTGCAAACTAAAACAGCATTGGGATTGCATTGCGTGAAGGTCTGCTGGTTCTGCGTCGTATTCAGCAGCGATCTGCTGCAGAGCAAGCCGTTAATGCTTCAGCTTTTGACCTAAACACACGCTTACTAATAACTCATCTGCTCTATTTTATTTATCCTTTATTAAGCCAGGAAGTTCCCAATGAGATACAAGATCTCTGGTCAGCAGTTTCACATAAAAACAATGTCACATGTAAATACATAAAAGCAGCATAAGAAAGATAGTAAAAGAGAAGTACAGGAAATAAGAAAGAGGTAATAGACCATACCAGCGATATCCATAACTCACATCTCATACTCAACAGTATGTAAAATATCTTTATTTAAAGCAGGGAGTGTTTCAAGTGAATCAAATCTAAATGATCTAATATGAATAGAACATTCAGATTCAGGCAGGTTTGCTGAAGAAGTTATAAAACTTTTTACAGGATGAAGAATACAAAACACAGCATTTGTGTTAGAACAGTCAAAGAAATCATAAACCACTCTGAAGTATTTTTACCTATTACCAACATTTTAAAGACAGAATAAAAAACGGTGTGTGATGTCCACTGCTGCGAGTGTCAGGAGCCCAAGCTGAGGTGGCAGTTTTCTAAAGAAAGAAATCTGAATCCCAAATTTTCAAAACGCTTATCCAACCAGTTATATTATATTATGGTCAAGCCCAGCAGAATGCAGTAACTTTAAATTCAGTCGCTCAATTTATACTGTCATAACAATGTATATGAGGCGAGAAGATATCATTTTACATCTTTAGATCTTTGGTCCACCATCTGTTTGTGCCACTTAATCCACTAAACACGTATGTTTAGGAGGGTAACATGTTGGTCTGTTGAGGTCATTTATGTTTTTTTTATTGATCATAGACTCTCAGGGTTGTTGTGTGTTTTCCATATTGACTGTTTTGTTGTGTGAAAACATCATTTTCTTATTGAGTGTCTGAAATCCAGCCATGCTTTCAGCAGCGATCATGAACCTGAACTGTTCTCACATTTTCAAAGTAATTTCACGACACGGGTTGAATTCAGACACTCAATAGATTCAGCTTTTTACTCACAAATACTGCTTATGTACAAATTACCTAGCCTTGTAACAACGTATTATGTAAAAACTCAACAAAATGTGACACATTTTCACTTCAATGTAGTAGCACCTTCATTTTGTAATACACTAATCTCACAAATGCAGCCAAACTCAAGGACTTCATGTCAAAAATCACCTTTTTAGTCACATTTATCTTATTTTGAATCATATTTATCTTATTTTTAATCACATTTATGTTATAAATACAGCCAAGCTCAGGGACTTAATGTTAAAATCAGCTTTTTAATGATATTTATCTTAGAAATACAGCCAAACTCAGGGACTTAATTTGAAAAAACTGCTTTTTAGTCATTATTTATTTTATAAATAAAGTCAAACTCAGTGACATACCGTCAGAAAATCAGCTTTTAATCATATTTATCTCACCAATACAGCCAAACCCATTGATTTCATGTTAAAAAGTCATTCACACTTTTATTTCTAGCAGGGTTGAGTACTTCAAAGGCCTCTGGGCTCCACAAAATCTTAATCTTATTCAAAATGCAGCTGCTAAAGCTGCTAAAAGTGTCTCCAGTTGTAATAACGTCTCAGGTTGTTTATTACATAAGTGAGAATTTATTATATCTTGTTGAGTTTTTACATGGTGAGTTGTTATGAACCTGTTAATGCACAGTACTGAATGAATCTGGACTAGACTGGTGTTGGAGTGCAGTGACATAAAACTGAAGACGTAACCGAACCGAGGAGTAAAGCAGAAATGTCCCTCTGCCTCCTCTGCCCTCTTTTCTTTCTGACGTTCGGACACCTCGACGTAGTCTGAAGTCTCTCTTATGGAGTGATTAATGCATGTTTGTGTGTTTATGCGATGCCGTCAGTTGGTCCTGGTGTTAGGTGACCTGCACATCCCCCACCGGTGCAACACCCTGCCAGCGAAGTTCAAGAAGCTGTTGGTCCCGGGAAAGATCCAACACATTCTGTGCACGGGAAACCTCTGCACCAAGGAGAGCTACGACTACCTGAAGACCCTCGCAGGAGACGTGCACATAGTCCGAGGAGACTTCGACGAGGTCTGTGTGAGTTTGAAGCCAATGCTAAATGAGTATTAGCATCAAAATGTGGTTAAAGTATTTTCATTAAAAGTCCCGGTTTGATCCCTGTGACTGATATAGTATCGTATAAAACATCATTAGATTATTAAACGCATCGGTGTTGTCGCAGCATGTTGCTGTTGGAGGAAAAAAAACAAAAAACAAAAGCTCTGATACAACATGTTTTCAGTTTGAACTTTTTTCTAATCTTTGACTTTTGGATGATTTGAACATTTATTGAAATGAAACCACGAGAGACGTTTAGAGGGAAAAACATCAGCATTTGGTGGAGCTGATAACAACTCACAGACATTTGAAATGTGAGGCGACTACACACTGCTTTTGTTAAGACGTCAGACGACAGAAAGATTAGAAGCCACTGGCTTAATCTTTAGAAATGTGTTTGATTTTAAAAGCTTGTTATTTAATACACTGTGTTAAGAAGAGTTCAGTTTCACAAGCTCCGTGTAATGATATAAACTGGGCTTTAAGTGTGATTGTAAGACAGTAATATCTTTATTTATATTGCATTCATTAAAAGCAAAATTACAATCAAAAACCAGATAAAGCGTCGCGCAGAAACACAGTTCCAAATGAACCACATAAAAATGAAAGACCTATACATTCAGACGGTGTCCTGAGGATTTTATGAACAGGCTGGTTTTGAAGATTCCCTCAGTCTGAACGAGATGCTGCAGAGGAGGATTTTCCACAGGGAGTTTTGAACTAAGGGTTCAGGCCAAAATTATCTGCATGAATAATTCATTGCTATGTGGAAGGAAATGAATCTCTTGCCAGGGCTCCAGATTAATTGCAGTGTAATAAATTGCTATAGCTTCCTCCTCGTAAATCGAGTTCTACCTGATTAGTTCACAATTTTTAGCCACAGTCACAACCTAAGAACATTAATGCAGTAAAAAAAAAAAAGTAACAAAAACTCAGCAGTGCAGCAGCTGATTTTCTGAATGTGGTTGAATCTCTGCACGTCACAGTTTAATGGCAGATAATAGAGAACAGGTTCGGTCTCACAACAATCCGTTAACTACATAGGTGACATTGTTGAGTTAATTATTCTTACTACCTATGTGCTACTGCCCCCTCCAAAGAAAAACAGATACGGTACAGGTTAGATAAGTCGTTGTCAGGGTTATTATAGTTAATGAAAACTAAATTTAGCAGTGAAAATATTATTGCTTTAATTGATGTCAATTAAAATAGGCCGTTTTCAAAAACATGAAAACTAAAAACCACAATGAGCAAAGCAAGAAGAAGTAAAACAAAATAGAATCTCAGGCAAAATCAGCTTTGTTTCCCCCAGTGTTAATGGTTCATGTTGAACAAGAATAAAACGGTTTTGCTCAATATGGGACCTTCAATAAATAACATTCTTTCGTCCAGCCTTTGCTGAAATAAACAAAGAAATTGAAAGACAAAACTACGATAATGGCAACAGTAACACGACACGGCTGGCGTGTTTTTTCCTCGTTTTCTGTCAGAACATGAACTACCCGGAGCAGAAGGTGGTGACCGTGGGCCAGTTCAAGATCGGCCTCATCCACGGCCATCAGGTGATCCCGTGGGGCGACATGGCCAGTCTGGCGCTGCTCCAGAGGCAGCTGGACGTCGACATCCTCATCTCCGGACACACGCACAAGTTCGAGGCGTTCGAGAACGAGAACAAGTTCTACATCAACCCCGGTTCTGCCACAGGAGCCTACAGTGCACTGGAATGGTAAAACTAACACTCTGTCTGCTGATGTTTAAAGGATCAGTCAGGTGATTTTCATACACTATGATCAATAAATCACATTCATTTGAGTTCTGAGAGGATGCGAGAACATGACGACTTCACATGGTAACGTGTTAACAGTGAAGCTTATATCTGTAACTTGCTGGTACATAAACTGCGACTTCCCGACACGACTTAGATGCTACAGTACTTTATTCAGTAAAGCATCTGTGTAAAACCAGGCACCAGGCGGTCAGACGACTGCAGCAGAGTTCAGAGTTTTAAGCCCGTTGTCATGACAGGACTAACCGAACACCTTCAGCGCTGACAAACTGTAAACGGACTTACAGTCTTGTGTGTTTTCTCTCTTTGCAGTAACATCATCCCCTCTTTTGTATTAATGGACATCCAGGCGTCGACGGTGGTGACGTACGTTTACCAGCTGATCGGCGACGACGTCAAGGTGGAGAGAATCGAGTACAAGAAATCTTAAAAAGGAGAAGGGTCTCAGTGTATCATTTCATTCCTTTTCCACCAGGGGGCAGCATCGTCCCTGCAGTCACCACAATGTTAATGCTGTAACAAACAGACCCGTGTATTATATTGTTTATACGTCATCAGCACTTGCTTGTATCCAGGCTGTTATTTGGTAACTGTAGAGAATGCAATAATGTCACATGTATTTGTTTTCAAAAGAAATATTTGGTGCCATTTTCTTTTCTTTTTTCTTTCTTTTTTTTTAATTTCCCTCTCGTCATGTCATGTAACCAACAGGCCTTTAGCTTCCTGTAGTCCACATTCTTTCATTTCTGTCCAAAATAAAGATCTAATTTCACTCCATCACATGTTCATTATTGAATTATACTCGTGATACAGAGTTTATATGATGGTTCAGACGACTGATGAAGAATGAAGTAAATCATACCGGAGGTGGCGGAAGTACACGCACTCTTTACTCCAGTAGATAAAAGAAGTCTCTGGTAAAAGTAAAAGTACTGATTTAACTTCTTTACTGCAGTAAAAGTGAAAAAGCACAGACTCACAAGATTCTAACTTTAAATCAAACATGTTCACGAACGGATACAACGAGGGATCTTCTTTTTTTGATGTATAATTTTTTTGATGTCGGGAAGGCAATGAAGCAAGAATAAAAAAATCAAAATCAATGATTCCCCTCAAATGCATTAAAGTAACGAGTCTGTTTTGAAAATGTAAGGAGTAGAAAGTACAGATATTTGTGTTAAAACACAGGGAGCAAAAGTAAAAAGTTGTTAGAAAGATAAATACTCAAGTAAATATAGACACCTGGAGATTCTACTGAAGTACAGTAACAAAGTATTACTTCCACGTCTGATTAATACAGGAAATGAACTGATTACGATAGAACCAGAGCTGTTTCTTTAGTCGAGGCAGGTTCAGTTTTAGACACAGATGTAAGGAGGAATTTAGGGAAAATCCTCCTGAAGTGTTTCTGCTTCTGTTAATATAGTTCTTTAGATACAGTTCCTTTTTCTTACAGTTGGTAATAGTTCACAGAAATCCCCAAATGTTCTCTAAGCTGACATGTTAGAAGACCATGGTGTCAATCTGTCACCATTGAATTAGTCATAGTATTATGACCACATTTACAGTCCAAAAAAAGCATACGATGGAATAATATTAAATATATGAACGATCAGACGTCTTTCCAAGTCTCTTTTTGGTAAAAGCATCTTTTAAGAGAATTATTTGACCTTCATTACGTTGTTTTTGTTTCATCAAATTACAAACCTCATTTCCAGAAAAGTTGTAATTTTCTAACAGGCAATAAAAGCTGAAATCTGTGATTTGTTGATTCACCTGAACCTTTATTTCCTCGATTTTCAATGTTTTCACTGATCAACTTAAAGCTGCAGTGTTTGATGTTTTTTTGGTGTCGTTGGGCAAAGATTCCAGCACATTGTAAATCCAGTGGTCTGACAGGAAACGAGAACTCGACCCACCACGAGGACTTTGGTTTATGTCAGGTTTTCATACAGGCTCATCATCTAT
>JAPQRN010000016.1:23178723-23192844 GCA_037367275.1 Coranthus polyacanthus | reverse complement strand
GAGCCCTCAAGTCTCCCGTTTCTCTCAAACTCGGTTGAGACTCTGAGGCGCATGAGAAGATCAGACAGAAAGGAGGAGGAGGGGGGAAAAAAGAAGAAAAAGATGTGGATTGTGCACAACAAAAATAACTATAGATCAATACCAGTGAATGAAAAAGAGAAGAAAAAAAAAAAAAAAAAAAGAGCGAGGTGAAACAGCCACCACGGAAAAAGAACAAAAACAAAAAACACAAGGTTTCCTTCCATTGAGGTCAGTGAAGAGTGATGAGGCACAAAGAGAAAGAAACGGTGATGAATGTGACGATTAAAACTAAACCAGCAAACGTAAGAAAAACAACAACATTTAACAGAGTAAAACTGCAGGAAACACATCTGAGGAGCAGCAGCAGTGTGTGTTAACAACAGTTTAACTACAGATACAACAGGACAGGTTCAAAAGACACGTTAAAAGGAGATGGAATCTGACACGTTTGTCCTTCTCTGATCATCTCAAAGACGTCTGAGAACTTCAGGTTTTATCGGTTTTCTGAATTACCTTCATATAGTTTTGATCACCACAGTTTCTTCTCGTTTCTCTGCTATTTTGTGAGATATATATACATATATAATGACATTAAATAAGGGTTGAATGAATGAATGAAAGAAAAGCCTTTTCACTTTTTAAAGAAAGCTTTTTGTTGTGATACTGAATGTCAAGCTTCTCTCCGGTTAAATCCTGAAAATAACGAAGGAGAACAAACAAACTGACCAGACGTTACCTCTAGGGTCATTATTAGCCTTTATCAAATGGGACAAAAGGGAAATAATCAAACAGAATAGGT
Source organism: Coranthus polyacanthus (assembly GCA_037367275.1). Classification (NCBI taxonomy): domain Eukaryota; kingdom Metazoa; phylum Chordata; class Actinopteri; order Kurtiformes; family Apogonidae; genus Coranthus; species Coranthus polyacanthus. The sequence goes on along the minus strand of JAPQRN010000016.1, from coordinate 23,192,024 downwards.
TCAGGAAAACAGTGAGACTTTCTGTAGCATCCAAATGAAGCAAAAATAAGCCTCAAATGTATGTAAAAAAAACATGTCAAACGTACAAGAGATTTTTGTAAACTTTCATTATCGTGCCCCTCTTCTGATCTTTATTATCTGAGATTATTTTCATTATTCTCATTCTAATCCACAGTCCTGATCACAGGTCTTAATAGTCAGAAAAACCCTCCTAAACTGTTGACGGACACACAAACGACTGAAAAACAGGCTGTAAAAACCGGACCAAATGTTCCCCGGCAACGATTTGTCCCTGTGACCGAAGCAGCATGTTCAACAACTCCTCAACTCAGCGCTGTTTTTTTAAATAGTGCTGAGCAGCAGGGGAACAGAAGCAACGTGTGAAACGCAACGAACTCTGCAGCCAGAATAAAACATGATCATTTAGACTCAACGGAGAGCACGTCTGACGTTCACCCATCATCAGCCTTCGACTGTACAGTTCACTCTTTATGCAGATGATATGGTTTCTTCTGTGACGAGATGTGACGTACGTCTCTATGCAGATGATACTGTCTGAACATTCAGCTCTTAAAGCCTTTCAGCACTGACACAAAGTAAAGAAAACTGCTTCCTTTAAGAGGAATGAAACACGCTTTCCTCCGCGTTTCCAAAGATGCTTAACTTTCCTATGAGTTACGGAGACATTTTATACATGGTTTGACTCTTACGTCATTGTTTATCGCTCTGTACTGACATTTATTACCGACGGACACATTGTGAGCTCTTTACTAAAGGTTAGTCTGTAAAATATGACAGACGCTGGATTTGATTTATTCAGAAATACATTTATGAGGTTTGTTTTTACTCCCTTATATTAATTCATTGCTGTTTTTTCTAATTGAACACAGTCAAATCAAACATGCGATAATTCATATTTCACTTCCCGTCGATTCATTCATACATTTTTATTCCTCTAATTATTTTCAAGGCCTTTATTCTTTTTATGACCATTGTGTATTTGTGTTTCCTGGTGGGAGACCTTTTCTGTCCCAGCTTTACTGTAAATGAATATTAAAAGTAACTGAAACTCAAACATTTTATTTTATAATCCTACACAGACACTGAACTGTTTTGAGCTATTGTTGAACTTTACAGAGTGTTGACTGACGAACAACTTTTACTCTGTCTTCTGATTTTTATTTTTTATGAATCAAGAAAACATCCTGGTCAGAGTTTAAGATTACGTGAAAAACCCCCCAAAAAACTGTCAATTTAGCAACAATTAAAATCCCCACAGTACCGTCATATACGACAAATCCTCCTTAATCCACCATCTCAAATATTATTTTGTCTTTCAATAGATAATAGTATTAGGTTTTTAATATGTTTTTTGGTAGAACAGTCGCTTCAGCCTGTTCTGTGATACGTCAACGCGTCCACCACATTGGACCACGAATGGACTGTAAACACACAAGTAAAGAGACAGAGACACCGACGGGACGTTTCACAAACCATCACCATCGGCAGGACTTGACTGGCGTCCAGACATAGTCACGTCGCAGTAACACGAAGGTATCGTGATGATTCCTTCGAGGTCAGCGGCTGTGATCATTGTGACGTCATTTAAATTGTGATAATTATAAGAACTTCTCTGCGTCTTTAGTGTTTGTTTTGTTTACGTGAACAAACATTTTATCATTTTAATTGCTTTAAATGTTCTACGTGTTCTAAAAAGTAACCGTCTGGTTTCTTCAACTTTCACTCAGAACCAAAAACCCGTCTTTAAACTGGAGACAACTAATCAACTGACGTTTATCACCTTAATTACGATATCGACTGATATGAACATTTTTGTCCACATCACCCAGGCCTACTGTCAGTTTTCGGTTCTGTTAACATTATGTAGGTCATGGTGCTTTTTTTTCTTCCCCCGTTTACTTCCGTGTTTACAGACCGGTCCGATATGTTGGCGACGTTGACGTGCGATCCAGAGGTTCTCACTCTGCTCTTCTAACAGGACGAGTATATACAGTGTCAGGTTCCCAGCATGCACTGCAGCCTGGAGAACAGAAAAACAGGACGGGTGGAGGAGGAAGTGACTCCACGGCTCGAGCGAACAGACAGGACCGACAGCAGGTCCCGCGTCGGGTCGAGGAGGCTGTGAACGTGTTAAATCACAAGACCGGGGTGAGGAGACGGGTGAGGAAAGGGGGTGAGGGGTCCTTCGGTATAACTGACACTGTCGTCTCAGAGGTTAGGAAACAGACCCTTACTCTAAATCTTCATCTGCGACTTCCTACAACTCTCTATATCTTCCGCTCTTGGATCTGAAAGAAAGAAAAAGGGGGGTTCTGAAGAGACGGCAAATTCCTTAATGGACATATGAGAAAAAAAAAACAAAGAAAGAAAGAAAGAAAGAAAGAAAGAGAGAGCGAAAGAATAAATGCACGACATGATTAGAGGCCCCAAAAATAAAAAAAATATATATTAAAAAAAAGAAAAAGAAACATGGAAGGATGATGAGAAGGAAGGAAAGGCTGATAAAGACTGGAGGGCAGAAGACTTACTAAGGGTCTTTGCTCCCTGGGTAGAAGGGATGGCAGGCCCTGTTTTGGCCGTCTGCCGTTTGGCCGGGTCAATACTGACCCTAAGCAGAGGAAGAGCAGCAAGAGGTAAAGGTTAAAGGTCAAAGGAAGGTTAGGAAGACATATACACAAAAACTGTGAGGAGGAGGAGGAGGAAGAGGAAGAGGAGGAGGAGGGACGTGACAAAAACTGGAGGTTACGTCAAAAGAGGTGACGATGAAGGTTGAGCAGAAGAGTATGGAAGCCCACAAGTGTCAAAACGTAACGCAGGTTATCAGACGAGTCAAAAAGATAACGGAGTACGTTAATAAAGAATGACTCCGACAACTAAAGCCAGGAGCAAAAACAAGATGATGCACATTCATACTTTTCATTTCACTGCTTTTATTTATTTTCATGATGAAACCGCCCGTCGGATCTTTACATTTTTATTTGTTTGGGTTGATTCTGCCGCTTAATATTTGCTTTAATGTTCAGACTCATTTTTCTTCTTATTATTATTATAACATTTACATTATTTTCTGTTAATTTTTCCATCGTCTCGTCATCCATCTGTCCACAGGACGTACACAAATAAAGTTAGAGAGACTGAATCAGTTTTTAACAAACAAACAAAATATTTCTATTTTCCCTATAATCGGTTTATCTTGACTGTGATCACTGTATTTTCCTTTTCTGTTTAAACCACAGTAAACTGTTTATTTATTCCTCATTTTTAACATTATTTGTATATTTAACTACACAAACTACAATCTACAAAATCTGGGCCAAAAAAGGACAAGAATCACTGTAAACTCCTTTATTTATCCAAACTAGATTTATCACTATGTTAGTTTTTCTTTAGTTCAACTTCTTCCGATGTGAAATCGTCGGAATTTGCAAAACAAGTATTTTTCCTGATTTTCCATAACGTTTTGTTGAATAATAATATGTCAAGAATATTGAAAACTAAAGAAGTTTCAAACTAAAACGATTCAGTAAAAGATACACATAAGATCTTATGAATGAAAGAGGATGATAAAGACGATAAACTAACATTTTTGGATGATTAGAGGTTTTAAGGAAGCTTCTTATTTGTTTAAAAATCACACTATTGTATTTATTAAACCAACAATATTAATTATTAATGTAGTCCGTTGTCATTTTGACTTTTCTAAATGTGTCACTTCTGGGGCTCCATAGCAACGAGGACGAACATAAAAACCAAAGTGAGGAGGCGACAGTGAGATGAGGACGGTGATGAAGATGACACCAGAGCTGAGACATAGTGTGTGCACAACCAGCCACCAGAGGGCAGCGCCGAGCCTCCAGACGGCGGCCTGCGAGGCCCAAAAACTCCCAACACCGTTCTGGGACGCCACAGACACCTCATCATATCTAAACATTTATTTAAATAATACACTGGACGTTCATGTCACTGTCAGGTTCGACTGCAATGTCCTGAACTGATCACGGATCAGTTTCACAGCCACAAACTGACTTTAACGTTAGTTCAACCTGTCGATAACAACTGAACAACAATTTAAATGGCTTTCAAAGACACTGACCTTTATCTAGTTATTTGATTTATTTCTTTGTTTTGAAAAGGGAGGGGATTTACTGCTGCATTTGTTTAGGAATATATTTTTAATTCGTGGTCATTTATGTTCATCTTGTAAATCTGTGTATCCTGCACAATACAATTATCCAGTGACATTAGAAATGAATGAAACATAATGGTGGGTTTGCGTCTAAGCAGAGCTGTTCCATTGTCTTATACTAGAGACACAGTCTGTGGTGACGTATCGATGACGTGACTGATGGTTTATTTATCCTGTAACTGGACACACTGAGATGAGGCGAGGAAACATTTTAATTCTGATGAACTCGGATTCATCGCCCACACTGGTCTTCCTTTAAGTCATTTCTAAATAATTCCCCAAAGCCCAGGAATCCAGATCAGAAACACTGACAAACAAAACAAAAACAGCACAAAGAATCTTTCAGCAAGCCTTACAGAAGATATCGACTTTAAACTTAAGTGACTATGGCATTATATGCAAAGCGAAACACAAACATTTACCTCTGCCGGATATATCACAGTCCTACACAAACACGACCATCGAAACACAACAAAGGCTGCAGTTAAAGAAGTTTTTAGCTCTTAATGGCTCAGATGTTTTGTTTTTTGCTCCTCACGTTGTCGGAGAAACCACTTCTGGGCCAGAGAGAGTTTTTTTTTTTTAAAAAAAACCTGCTTTAAGGTGAATAATGCAGCAGGATAATGTTTTAAGGCACCGAGATAGAAGAGCTCAGTCGTTAACAACAATCACTGTGGTGAAAAAAAAGAAAGAATAAAAAAAACACAAACCACAATCAATGGCGGCTGTAGAAGCGACCCCATGCATGCATTGGCGATTGATTAGTGGCAAGCTGCTTTGTTGTTGCTGTTGGTTAATCGACTGATTGTTCAAGGAGTCCGGTCTTCTCTCACAATCAGCCTTTATCCACACACACCAACCACAGCAGAGTACATTTACACACACAGAAACACACATTTAGCCTGATTTCTGCAAAATACTCAAGGACGAAGTTATTATTTACACGCATCGGTCTGATTTTTGTTTGTAATCGGACAACATTTGAAGGGTTGCTTTGTAGAATTTAGCCTGAAAATAACACCGATTACAAGAAAAACACCCATGACAACATATTGAATAATATTAATCGGTGTTACTCGTCACTTCTGACGCTGAGAACTAAAATCTGTGTATGTAAATGTACCCAGACAGAGTTTTTAATTTGCTAAGCGGTGTGTTAGTTCAGTGCCAGCAGCCCCACGCGCCTGTAGAGTTTCAGTGTTTTTCGTTATTTTCGGCACAGAGCGAAAGGCAGTACAAGAGTCCTACCTTTTGGTAAACCTGAATGACATGTTTCTACAACAGAATCAGACAAAGAAACAGTGAAAATGGTGAAGGAGAAGTGAGAGGCAGAGGAGGAGGAGGAAGAGGAGGAGGAGGAGGAGGAGGGGGGCATGAGGAATCTGAATGAGTGAACAAAAATGGGGTGATTGGAATCATCAACAGTGAAAGGGAAGATTCTTTTTTTTTTTTTTCTTCATTATCAAATGATTTCAATTCCTCATTTTAGGTCAGTCATTGCGGGAGTCGTGTCGCTGGCCTGGCTGCCCCTTTTAAATGTCTTTTCATGCAGTAAAAAAAGAAGAAAAAAAAAAGCTCTTTTGGGGTGTTGTTGTTATAAAAATGGTTACACATTCCTAAAAAAAAAGAAAAACAAATGCCCTTTAGCCTCGGAGGTTTTAGCCAAATGCCGCAAATGTGTTAAAAAATACACGTCAAGTTTGGTTCATTTGGTCCAGATTAAGGAGAAACACAATCCAGGGTTTCTCTGGTCTGTTTATGTTCACACCAACTAAAAACAAAATGAGAGAAAAAAAAAAAAACACCCTGAAGCCTCATCGTGGCTAATACGGAGAAAGAAAATGTTTTTTATGTCACTATCGATAATTACTGTTCATTTTAATGAGCTGTTTTTAATAAAAGAACGGGAGAGAAAATGCACCTTTACTTTTTAAATGAAGGCACACATGTAAATAAATAAAGTACAACGTTTAGTAAAGTCTGCCTTATCCAACGGTCACACACACATACAACATGGTCGGTGTGTGTTTGTTGATCAATCAATGGCGTTAGGTCTGAAAGTGGTCGATAAAACGTGTGTCCTGAACCAACAACTGCTTACATCTGGAGCAGCGGGCGGGATCATCGCGACCAATAAGTCCAACTAAGATTTTAACCACTATTTTTAAAAAAACACTGTGATCCGGCGCTGGTATCAGCCCAGAACTAGAACTGGGTTTGCGTCGGTGGAAAGCAGAAGAGAGGAAATGTCTCGATTCGGAGACGCATCGTCGTCAAAACACGACGACAGTGAATATTCACATCTCTACTTGAAATGAACGGCAGGAGGATCAAGTTTGGTTTTGTAATGTTTACCTACTGAGGCGAGTCACAGATTTTTGCACCGTCTAAATAAAACTGGCTTCATATTTCCCTCACTGCTCGTATTAATTGAAGAGAAGGTAACCACGTAGAAGAGCGAGGATGCGATACCTCGAGATGCATCAGCTCATCGAATCCAATCACGAGGCCAGTGAAGATCACGCCTCAGGTGGAAATAGCGCTTCAGGGACTTTTTTTTTTTTTTTATAAACAACGGTCTGGACAGCGTGAACCCAAACAGACTGAATTCAAAAGGTTTCCACCTTCATTTGGACCAAAGAAAACAAACTCTAAGTGCAGATTTCTACACAAACAAGCTCAGCTAATGCACTGCATGGAAAGATCTGTTCTTTTAAGCACGAAAAACATGGGCATAATATTTTATAAAGAAGTCTAATTGTGTCCATTTCAGTTTGATCTCAGTGTCTGTGGCTGGCAACCAGGCAGCGACAAATAAACAATTTAGATTTAAGAATAAATCACATCGTACAGGACAGTGAAGTGTTCCCCCAGCATGTAATTAATCATCCTAATTCTACAAGGCACTGTGTTGATTGGCTTCTAATTCGAATAGACAGACTCACAGGGGATTATTCTGCTCAGAGCAGGGCTGCAGTCTGTCCGCTTTCTATTTCAGTCAGGAAACGCCAAAAAAGGTGAAAAAATTCATGTCAGTGCTTATTTTAGGATAAATGTAATCTTCAGACTGACTGAACAGAAAGAGGACTAAACCCCAGCCTGCTGCGTGTTGCTGAAGCCGTGGTGCGTTTCCCTTTCTTACCTGCGGGTGAGTTTGGAGGTGAGTTTGGAGAAGAGGTTGCTGGTTCCACGGCTGCGCGTCTGGGACAGGGGCGTGGCGTCGTGGGAGAGCGTGGGCGAGGCCGGCGGGCCGTTGTACGTGGCCGTGCGGCGGTCTCTCAGCTGGCCTCCGTGGAAGGTGCTGCGGCTGGCGGTGCCTCGCGGGAAGCGGAGGCGGTCGGGCGTGGTGGCGTTGGTGATGCTGTGAGTCGACGCCACCGGGTTCCTCTGACCGCCGGGAGACACGGCAACGCTGCTGAGGAGGAGGAGGAGGAGAACGGAAACAAAACATCACATCAGGGTTTAAAATCACTGAAGTTTTCCCACTGCAGACGTGAACCTGAACCGACAGGAACCTGTATTTTATTTCACCTGCAGCACGAAGAGAACGGAAAACTCATTGTGTCATTTACAGCGACAGTTAACAAAGACTAAAACTAACAGTGAAAGAATGATTCATTTAACTGAAACAAAAATGACGCTTAAAAAAACACCAAGAACTGAAATAGGTCTGACATATTGAATTCATTCAATTAATCAAGTTTTTCTTTTATGAAAATCATGAAAGATGCCTAAATCTTTATTTTATTTGGATTATTTTTTCTTTTTAACAAATAATGCACATTAACATCCTTGCAAGTGCTGCTTTTTTCTCGTAGTTTATTGATTAAACTACTATTAAACAAAAATTTTATTGTGAACCATCAATAACGCTGATTAGAAATATTTAGTTCATGGTGAACAAGAATAAAATGTCTTTGCACAATATGGGATAATATTTAATAAATACTAAGTCTATCCTCATAATATCTGAAAAACTCAATCTATCTAACTCAACTAAAACTAGTCAACTCCTCAAACTAGAATGAAAATTAAACTACTTATGTGCTGGTAAAACTAGCTACATCTAAACAGAAAGCGAAAACTAATAAAACTGAATAAAAATAAAAGCTCATGATAAAAACAGACCAAACCTGCAGTTCAGGTCCACAAACAAACTACTGCAATGGAAAAACTCTGGTTATTGCATCACATTTCTCTCCTTATCCTAGAAAAAGCAGGGGTTTGTTATTCCTACATGGGTTTCTGGTATTGGTATGGATTATCAGTTAATGACTCTTGCTGGTTAGATGTCAACAGGGCAGGAAATTACATGAATGAACAAAGCTGGTAACATTCTGAATCTAAATGTTACTGTATAGTAATAATCAATCATGCAGCGTGAACACAATTAAAGAAACTTGCTTGCAAACATTTGCAAACAACACCACATACTGTGAATTGAAATCAAGAACAGTTATGTCCCTCAACCTGATGTTACGTAACTCAATGTAGTTAAATCAGTTGTTAATTTCCCGCCCTGGACATGAAGCTCCTACACAGTGAGCAGCGTGATCAGTTAAACAGACGATGGTCTGAGGGAGCTGAGGATGCTGGGACAGCGGCGGGGCTCGGCCGTCTTGTCGAACAGGTGAGGGATCCAGACGGAGAAGATCAGGGGTCAAAGTTCACAGCAGAGGATGGAGGAGAGACCAGGAGCAGAGCTGTGAGAGTTTGTTACTGCAGCAGCAGAGCCAAGAGGTCGTCCAGTTTATGTTGGCACAGGGATGATGCAACATGGAAAAATATTATCACACACAGCTTTGAAGACGACGTTCGGCCCAATGTGGCAGCTGACTTTCAGAGTGTGGATACATATTTTTCTCAGTGTGTCTCCACTTTTATCAGTGTCTGAAATAACCAGCCTCCAGATGCCAAACGCAGGTAAAAGACTGTTCATTTCCTACAGGAAGCAGTAACATAAGGCGGGTTTCCATCCAAAAGTATCAAAAATGTAAGTCTGAATATGAGTGAATAAGAGTTGGTTCTTCATGTCTTGGTTTAAAACGGGTTTAAACTACTTAGATGCAGTATTTCATACCATAACTTACAACCTGAGCTGTTGATTGAGGAGCTGACGGATGTAAGAGGCATTTTGACAAAAATCTGATGCTGGTTTTAGCTTTTTCTCCCTGAACTGAACTTGTCTGGATCACACAACGTTTCAAACCAGGTTGGTTTAAGTGTCAGTGACATATAGACTTATTTCTTCTTAGAAATTTCTTCTGACGTTAACTCTAAACATTAGGGCAAAAAAAAAAAAAAGTATAATAAAAGCCAGAGGTTTAAGCTCCAAATTTTTCTCTTTTTTTTCATGTTTTCTATCTGCTTCAGAGACAGAAATAAAAGTGTTAGAGAACATTGACAAGTTTTTCTGAAAACCCTCAGGTTTCAAATGATTTTCATCGACATGTTTAGGTCTTAATGGGTTAAACACAAAGGAAAAACCCAGGTGGATGGAAATGCAGTTAGTTTTTCTTGTATTAAAGGCCTTTATCCACCGAGACCGGGGGTGTTTCTTTTGTGTGATTAATTCACACATCAATGTATTTTTCAAACTGTTGTTTTTGTTGTCGATTACTTTCACACATTTCGTGAAAAGTTACTTTTCTGGTCAGAATGAGTTTGAGCTTCTTCACTGCAAAACAAGGAGCTGATATGAAGATTCAACGTTAGTTCTATGTCTCCCTGTGATATTAATCCAAACGCCGCATGTTACGCTGAGTCTAGGATTAGAGGATAAAAAGTCAGATTTGTAACAACTTTAACTGATTATTCTTGACAAATAACAGCATTTTTTTTACCTGCTCTTGGCCGATGAGCATAAATTCAGACACTGACACTAAAAAAGGAGTTGGATGCACACGCCTGTTCCTCTTGTAGCAGGAGATGGTCCATGGTTTAGTCGGGGTGTTACAGAGTGTGAAGCTGGCTGGATGTGCGGGTTAGCGAGGGGCCAAACAGGGGCTGAGACATGAGAGGAGACAGACGGGGGGGTTTGGAGGCCCTGCCGTCTTACTTGGGCGAGCAGTAGTCCAGAGCGTAGTAGGAGTGGGGCAGCGTGGCCCAGCCTGCCTGGCAAGCGTACAAAGGGCCGACGGTTTGATACCTCAGCCGCACCGAACTGGACGAGGCACCGAACGCAGCGGCCGCAAAGGCAGCAGAGGAGGAGGGGCTAGTGGCACAAGCCATCTCAGTCATGCTGGTCATGCCACCAAAAAAAAACAAAAAAACAACCAACCCCCGAACAACAAACACACACAGGCGGAAATGAAAAATAAGATTATGAGGAAAAAAAGGAAAGAAAATACATGAAAGAAAGAAAGCAAGAAACGAAAGACAGTAAATAAGAGAATGAAAAAAGGATCTGTTTCCTTGAACAATAAAGAAGAGACTGGGTTCAAATGTGAAACTAATGCTTAAAGCTGATACTCATGACTTTGTACAGAGTCTGTCAATGTCCCTAATAACTACTTCTGAATGTGACCATGTTAAACATACACATGGGACTGTTCAATATGATGATGATATGTAGGTTGTTATCATTGTATATATATCATATATAGTACATTACCGTTTATTTTGTTTTTCATCATCTGGAGGACGCTTTGTGTTCTTCAGCACAGACGCAGCAGTCTTTTCTTCTTTTATTTACTTATTATATTTCATATATTTCTGTTGTGAACCTGATTTCGCTCTATTTAAACTTGAAAGTGTTCGTGTTTACATTTGGTGCTTTTTTAAAATATTACATATAGATGTTGCATATTACGGCATCGAAGAGTAATATACATCTTTAACTGAAACTCTGCACAAAAGGTAACCGTTATTTGTCGAGTATATAATTCAAAATGTAATGAGAAACGGGCCTCTCCACTATCTATTCATTGAATTTACAGAAACCGTGCTCTATCATATTACGTGGACATGAAATGACCGGTTTGGAGACATGTTCGTATCACACAGGCCTACACATAATGAGGATAAAAGATTCTTTGATTGGAAGACGTCCAAAGTGCATTAAATGTCTGTTGCAGATCTGTGAATGTGAGGGTAACACATTATAATGATTAATTTGTTTGCTCTGTACTTCGTCCCAGTTCTGCTTGCTCTTTGTGCTGACACAGATTTCATAGTTTTCTGATAAAACCAGGTCAAAGGCAGCGAACATCCTCGCTCACCTGTTCTCCTTCCCGTTGGGAATGACTGAGAGACGGTCCGTGTTGTTCCTGTCGCTGCACACATACGTGTTCCTCCTGGTCATACCTGCTGATGCCGTGTTATTCTGCAGAACGAAGGAGGAAAATCCAGTGTCATATGAACAGAAACATTTCAGTGTCAATGATTATTAGAATTAAAGAAAACGGCTAAAAGCAGCAGCACTGAAAAAACATCCCTACTACAAAGAAGCCCAATATTTAATATTATTTCATTTATAGTATTCTTAAATATACCCAAATATTCTTGTATTTAGCCAAAAATCTGCCAGTGGGGTAAGAAGGGATTTCTTAAAACTAGAGTAAAAGTCAAGCCACTGAAAAGCATTAATGCGCCATAAAACTAGAATTTCAGAAACAGTTCTTTCTACAGCTCAACAGGAATCACAAACCAAACTGAACAACTAAATACACATAAGTACTGTAACAAAAAAATACATGTCTGCACGTTTCAGCCATTAGGCCTTCATCAGGGCAGGCTATAGTTGGCTATATTTTTTGTAACAATACAGCCATGAGAAAATAAAGGCTTTTTAAAATTTCACGCTCTTGAGAGCCTCAGATTTTGTCAAGAATCGTGAATGATCCCCACGCTCTTTTATTCCACACCCGAGCAGCAGTCCTTGACCTTTGTTCTTCGACTACACATAAAAGCTCATCAGAAAACAGGCGAGACGTCCGCGTTTGTGACTCACGCTGGGTCCGGTGGTGGCTCCTTTCCTGCGGTCGGGGATGTCGGCCTTGTTGGGGTTGTTGGCGTTGCCCAGCAGGGGGCTGGTGGGCGGGGCTCCGCGGCTGCCCGGGGTGCCGGGTTTACGGAGCTGGACGCCGCTCTCCTCCTTCACGCTGTTCTCCGCTGTGGTGGTCTGACTCCGCTTTGGATGAGCCATCCCTGGAGGGACGTTCTGACCGACTGCAGATCACACCGATAAAGACACGAATGACTACAGACACGACTGACGGATAAACTCTACCTTTTAATCTAAAATAAGATGACCTACATTTCCAAAAAGAATACGATTCTGACAGTGAGTCAAAGTGACAAAGCACATTCTTCACCACGTTATATTTTTAAAGACAGCAGGTGATGTAGTTCATGGTGAAAAACAAAATGTTCCCAAACTGTGTTTTAATTCCAAAAGAATATTACCTGAGCAGAGCTGGGTGCTGAATTCCAATACTTTTACAGCCCCGCTGCTCAGATACTATTGAGTTTTGAAAAGTGTCTCGTCATTTCACACACACTTTCAACACCTACGGCAGTGGTTCCAAAACTTCTTCAGCTCCAGACGCAAATTTGAAAAATACATCATGAATTGCCATAAAGTCTATATTTTTACTGACTCTTCGAACGTCCAAACAATGTGTCTGAAAGTCTGTTTTTCATCTCGTTACATCTATAGCGTTTTGTGTCATTACTTCTTTTACATTGCTTTTATCTTGTTGCATCCTTTACGTTTTGTCCTGTCTTTTATGCCGTTTTCATCTCGTTGCATCATTTCCATTGCGTCTTTTATTTCGTTTTTGTCTTGTTGCATCTCTCACCTCTCCTCTGGGCGAGGTCAACATTTATAACCTTTTCCAGAGAACTCGATTTCTACTTTAATTCAGAAAATGAACTCACATATCATTTTATTGTTACTTCAGGTTGTGGTAAACAGGTCTGTGTTTTTATGTTGTAAAACTGGTTTGAGTGGTAAAATACCAGGATGCTGAAACATAAGACTAAAGAGTTGAACCAGACTTAAAACAGGTTTATATACAGACTGCTTTAAGTGTAATGTACTGTAACGTGTAATTTTGTTGTGTTCAGGAAGCAGCGTTGATGACGAGGTATC